>SNQN01004274.1:0-40731 GCA_008642245.1 Bassia scoparia
GTGTCTTTAGTGCATGGCTTGACCACATCCTTCACAGAGAGGCAAGGGAGTTTAGAGGAAAAGCTGAATGAGACTAGAGTTTGGGTTGCTAAGTTGAAGGCTGGGGGAACAGCAGAACAGGTAGTCATTGGTACTGGTCAGAAGGTTGAGACCACTTCAACTGTTCAGGCTACTGTTGCTGCTACTGCTGGACAGACATCTACTGCTGCTACTGGTCATCGTTCTAAGGTTAAGGGATCAGTTGAGAAGCAGTTTGAGGATGATGAGGAGATCGACCTTGAGGAATCCGCCAACTCCTCTGCTGAWGGAAGCCAGGAGGAAGAAGAAGAGGATGATGATGCTGATGCCGATGATCCTGATGCTTCTGAGGACGAGATAGAGGATGAAGAGGACGATGATGATGATCTTTTCTAGCTTTCTGTTCCCCTCCCCCTATCTATTGAACTGTTTTTGGTATCTGCTTTCCTAACCATTTTACAAGACATTTCTTTGATGTAACTTGGTTTCTGTTTAACTCTGCTGAACTATTATTCTGCCTGTTTGCTTGTTTTTGGGATTGTGAATTGTGACCTTGACAGGCTTATGCAGATAATTGATATGAATTAGTGGTTGATGCCACTATTTGGTTGAAAACGATAGTTTGTGCATGCCTTGCTATCTTTGAGCTACTTTCTAATGATGCCAAAAGGGGGAAAATGGTCAGAAGTTCTGGAAGCCTTAATTCTAGTTGTAGATTGAGTCTTAGAATAGTTGTTAGTTTAATTAGTTTTTCTTGCTTTTATAGGAAATAACCAAGTTAGTTMGTTGTTTCACTTAGAGTCGAAAAAACCAAAAAAATTGAAAATTTGAAAAAGTCCAAAAATAGTCTCATTTTGGTTGAGTCGTTGCTGCATATAACTTGTTGTTTGCAAGAACTTCTCACAGGGTTTGTCATCATCAAAAAGGGGGAATTTGTTGAGTTCCCTAGTGTTTTGAGTGATGACGAACAGTTGCAAGAACAGTACATTGATCGGATGAATCATTGGTCTGAACAGCTGAGAAAAATTGTTCTTGTCACTTAAAGAAAGTGACATGTATGCTAACAATTATTATGTTCAAAGTTTCTAAGTGTTTACATACAGTTTTTCTAACTCTCGAGCAAAAGGGTCCTTCGAGTTAATCTCGAACATTCCAAGTTGCAAAAAAGAAACAAGGGCAAGCTTTGAAGATGTTGAAGAATATGAAGAGTAGTTCTAGTTTAGACCAAGTCTTTATATTGTATAAATGTATGAGTGTGGTTGATTTCTTGTATTTGATTAGGACAAATTATGTGACTTTTCTTGTAGAGTTAAGATACTAGGGACCAGTTTTTAGTTGCTTCAACACTACCAGTGGAAAGAACAAGTTCTATTGTTCTTACAACTCTGTCACCTTGTCGAGCAAGTAAACGTTTTGAAGACTTTTCCTAAAAAGGAATTTTGGAAACTTTCAAACGGGATCTAGTAAAGTATTACTTAAATATTGTGTAAATGATTTTTGTCGAGTTTAAGTTAACTAGATATTATTTATCTTGTATAAAATAAATATCTTGTAAACTTTCCTAAAATATTGTGGATCTTGGAAACAAAATATCTCGCATATTATAGGATTCGACCTATGATCAATTGCATGGCTCTGCCTATAAAATATTCACAAGTATACACTCTTTTAGACACCTAAATGTGTCCTCCCCAAATGAGTAATCCGTGATGAAACATACTTACGCGCGTCTCGCGATTGTTTGAACTCAGAAAAAGATGCTTTGAAACTCAACAAAAGTTGGAAATATACGTTGAGGTCATATTGGCAGAAGGAGAATAAAGGGGGGCAAAAAATTTTCTTTTAGTTATTTTAATTATTTCATTTAGGATTTTTAAAATAATTTATATTGTGATCTCCATAATTTTATTTTCATTGCTTCTTCCACATTTTTCTGAGCTCACCAGTATTTTTAGATTATTTTTCTGATTTTTCTAGTATTTTTTCTATGATTTTATAAGTTTTTATACGCAGAAAATACAAAAATAAAAAAATACACAAAAATAACCCGAAAATACGTGAACCTTCTAGAACACTCTAGAACCTTTGCTTGGAGAGGCAAGGGGTGTCTAGGTGCGTCGAATCAAGGCAAATCACGAAATAAAATGGGGGAAATCAAAAAATCCTCGTTTTTTGGAAAAAATATATACGGCAGAGACTTGCGTATATACGCAGAGGCCTGTGTATATACGCAGAGGCTGTATATACGCAGCACCTGCATATATACGCAGCTCCCTGCGTTATACGAGCAGCCTCCTGCGTATATACGCAGGGTTTTTTCCCCTCCTCGTGCCTCTCGCGCCTATAAATACGTGCCTTGCTCATTCCGAAAGGACGTCTATTCATTCTCCGTCCCTAACTTGCGTACTCCTTTCTCTCACGCTCTCATACATCTCTCATACACTCTAAATACATTCGTTCTTGAGTTCTAAGCATCGATTCTGTTTCGATTCAACAAGCGAAATCAAGGTATAACTCTGAGGAATTACTACCTAAAACTTCTTTTTTGACTCTCTTAAAGTCCTTTTGTCACTTTAATTTGACTAATTATTATTACGAGTTTCAATTCAATTAACACAATGTAGAAACCGACTCTATGAAATCATCTCATGTAAATTGTATGGATTGTCATTAACGTTTTCAAATTCGTTATTCATTATCTTTGTCACAATTGTCATTATGCATTATCGTTTTGTCAATACTACATGTTTCTTTGTCTTGATTAGCAATTTCGATCAAAGGACGTCTCCTTTTAGTTTTTACTTTAACGATTTGTGTATTGCGGAGACAAGGTGAGAAAATATACATATACATTATTATGCTTACTAACCTTTGTTTTCATGTTTTGTTTGTACATATTCTATCATACTTTGTATATATTGCTTAAACAAGACCGGAAATTATGCGTACACATTAAAGTCAGATAATCATGGACGACCGGTTTATATGGCACCTTATTAATATTGATAATAATCAAGTGATCGCTTATCCTGGTAGAAGTCATTGTTGTACATAATAGCACCCACCTAATAATATTAGATTAGTGCGCTTTCTAGATCAAAATCGATATGTTTTCTTGAATTCAATTGTTATGATTTATGGAACTACAATGAGACCGAGTAGAGGCCGCTACAATGCGGGCGGATTGGGTTACTGATTTCAATCCGTACCATGTCCCCGAACCCACACTTTGTTTACTGGACCTATTTGTGGAGCCACTAGTTTGGCACCAATGTTTCGGGCGTCCGTGAATAACCTATATAGGCACGGTGGCGATCCCCTCAATTCGACAACACACCCCAACGCATTCACATGCGGATTCCATGGCTCAATTCCATGACACTGAAGCTGAGGTCACGCCCCCCCTAAGGCGGGGCGAAGCCTTACAACTCTTATACGTGATTCTCTCCGAGCTCCAAAGAGTTATATTTCGAGAGAAGAAAAGTCCTTAGTTTTACATCAAGCAAGTATAGATCATACGAGTGCATATATTGAGCTTTAATTTACCCTTGTAAGCTCTTTGTGAGAGTTATTTGAGAGAAAGAAATTTGTATTGGATCTCAACAAGGGGTTGGTGATCGGGTAGCATTTGAGAGTTCAATTGCGAGTGCTTGTGAGTTCAAGTGCGAAATAGCACACTTGGGTTAAGTGTGGGGTATCATTGTGTGAGAGATCATACATTGAGAGAGTGAGGGTTACTATTATTCATTCGGAGTAGAATTAATAAAAGTAACTAGGTTAGGAGGACGTAGCCCAAAGTTGGGTGAACCTCGTTAATATCTTGTGTCCTTTATTATTGCTCGATAACTATTCTACTAACTGTTTAACTAATAATTCCGCTGCGAATACCAGTACTACTGGTCTACCTGACTAGAACAGTAGCAAATCGAAAAATTTTATTGGGTACTCAATTCACCCCTACCCCCTCTTCAGTACTCTTGGGAAACCTTCAGTGTCCAATTAAACGTTTATTTGAATGGATCCTGTCACATTAAAACTCGGATGCAAAAGCCGTATTATTGTGTTCGAAGATGCTATTAAATTTGCGTAAATTTTTTTATAGAACTAATTTCTTCTGATATGTGTTTTTTGAGTAGAATTTTCAAATACTTTTTTAAACATGTTAAAATCCCTAATATGGTAGCTGTTGAATGGACATTTTTTTGGTTGTTTCTGTACAAATAGGCAAGTATACAGTGCGACATCGAGGCTTCTTGTGCATGTAAGTATCTAAAAATTTACACGCACACAAACACACACACACAAGTGCTTGAGGAAGAATAGTCAATAGTCTTTTCTTTTGTCGAATGAGGATTTTTGTGATTGATGTTATGTATTTATGGTAGGTAGATATCACTGTTCCATGGTTGAATTGGTTGTCAATAATAAGTGTATTCTCAATTTTATCTAGCAATCTACTTTGGTGGGTTGTGTGTGCGTGTGGTTGTGAGTGTTAAAATACAATGCCCCAAAAGTTGCGAAGGCAAATTGGCATGATATTGAATATCTCTTGTTTCTAACAAATACTTCGTCCATAACATAAAGATTGGAACAAAGCATTTTTAATGTATTTCGAAGAAGATATTTAAAGGTGTAAACAAGCACCCTACCCACCTACATATTTAAAGCTGGTTTCTTTTGTGATGCAGGAAAAAAAGAAGTAATCTTTGAGTAGGACTTTGAGGATGCTATTGAAATTAGCCAATTTCTATTGTTTCTGTGTTGCAATTTTAAAGTTAAGAAACTAATGATTTTTTTGGGTGCAAACAATTTTGGAATCAATTGGTAAAACAAGTAAAGTTATGTGGTACTCAAGAGGGGGGGGGGTGAATTGAGTATATTATGATTATCATATTTTTTTTTCTTTTCTTCGGCTTAGAATGAGGACCAGTTGGGCTAGGTTCCTGTAAGCAGCGGAATATAAGTAGCAATAAAGAACACACATATTTAACAGGTTCACACCAACTCTAGGCTACGTCCTCCTACCTATGTTCTTTTATTAATCTACGCCGAAAAATAAAGACACGTCACTCTGCTTTTCCTCTTTCCTGGAAACCAGCACACCCACACTCACATCGAATTGTGCCTGACTCAACCTCGTAAGTCCAACTTTGTTTGAACTCACAAACACTCACCAGGTCCTCAACCTCCTCTGTTGAATGCCTTTACAAATAGCAACTTTCTCTCTTTTGATTGACTTTTAAAAAGCTAAGTAAGAGAAGAATTAAGCTCGACTAATGTCTTTGTGTGACTCAAGAGTAAAGTTCTTGTTGCTTTTGTGTTTTTCTCAACAAAATATTAGCTCTTTTAATCGTCGGATAGAGATATGGAATTTAGAAGTATAGATGAGTATTTTTATGTTATTGACCTAACCCTAGTTTCCATAAATCTATACTTGCCATCAAGGCAGATGAGATTTATGAAAATTATTTTATCTTGTTCGATTTTATCCTAAGGAAATAATCGAACAGATATTACTTCAAGGTTTTAAGGCATATCATATTCTTCATCTATATTTCCGAGCTGCAAACATCTCTTTTAAATATCTTTTGATAATTTTGAGAAAACCCTTTTTCAAAACCGCAGCCATAATTCCATCAAGGAACATAATGGTTCCCCAGCTTGGTTCCTTAATTTGAGTAATGTTATGAATTCTGTTTCAAACTTGTACCATAATTATATCATACTCAAACACTTAAAGCACTTAAACTATTTTATTAAATCACAACAAAGCATATTACATGAATTCCTAGATTTAAACTTTGAGGACATTTCTTCTAATCTTCATTTAATCTCAAGACTTTGAATCTTCCTTGAATATCTTCAATTTTGAGCACAGTTCTTTTTCTTCGAATGTCTTCGAAAGGCTTCATACTTCAAGTTCTGGAAACATTCTAATTACTGCACATGTAATAAAGGTTAAAGTGGCAATAAAAGATCAGATGATGTTTTTTTCAGCGATAACAGTCAGGAACAGCTCGCTAACTTAGGTTCTGTACAGTATATTGAGCTTCTAAATGTAATCAACTGTTACCTTGTTCAAAACAAGTTAGTTTCAATGTATTCACAATAAATATTAACTTGTCTGGGGAAACAAGTATCCTAAATCAGTTGGTTCCCAAAACCAACTATTTTCTCAATTAATCATCCTGTTTCCTATAAAGGTTTGTCATCATTCAAAACCTAAGGGACTCAACAAATTCCCCCTTTTTGATGATGACAAACTAAATCGAAGTTCCTGCAACCAAACAAGTTAGAAACAGTAAACCTTCAATTTTGGTACCCAAAAAGAGTTTGAGCACAATCAGCAGACTCAAAGACACAAAGACCAAAATAGCTATTCTAACTGGTTCCTAAAAAGAAAAAGACTTAATCTAAACTTAATGACTCAATGAACAAGTTAGCTATTCTAACTGGTTTCTAAAAAGAAAATGACTCAATGGACAAGTTAGCTATTCTAACTGGTTCCTAAGAAAAAGAAAATGACTCAATGAACAAGTTAGCTATTCTAACTGGTTCCTAAAAAAAAATGACTCAACTAGTAGATTCTAGGCATCATTAAAAATCTCTCAAGTAAAGTGATGTGCACAAATTGTTAAATGTGCTCATCCATACAGTGGCATCGACCACCATTCAAGTATTATGCTGCAAAAAGACAATTAGTTAACCAGATCATCATATAGCAAAATATCATAGTTCATACAGAGCAYCAAAGTTTAACCAAAAGGACCCTAATCCACATAGAAGGAAATGTTCGTGGATAGGGGAGAATAGTTACAGACCAACAGATCAGTTATTTTAAGAATCAATAGAAAATAGGGGAGGGGAAACCGGAGCAAACAGCATCACTCCTCTCCATCATACTCTTCCTCCTCCTCATCATCATGCTCAACATCATCATCTTCATCATCTCCTTCATCATCATCATCTACTTCCTCCTCGACCTCCTCATCCTCATCAGCTGGGTCTTCAACCTTTGTTTCCTCATGTTGCTGTTGCTTATCATCAGTATGCCCTGGTTCCTCAATCCCCGGAACCACCAAGTTACTTGCACCAGCTAGAGCCGAAACATAAGTCTTGGGAGAAACAGATTCAATACCTGGAACCATKTGAGTTTTGACATCAGGAACAGTAAGCAGCAACAGTTGAGTCTCAGCTAGCMCCTTTTCCATTTGATCGATTTTGGTATTGAATGAGGTTGAAATACCCTGAACCAGTTCCATCAACTTACCAAGAGTTTTCTTCTGGCTCTCCATTCTCTCCATAACAACACTTTGACTTGCTGGTTCCTCTGCCTTAGCTTTCTTTTTTGGAGGTGGCTTAACCTCCACTGGTTCCTCAAACTTAAACCGTAATACATCAGCACCAATATCAAGACCCTTATGCTTAAGTATAGCCTTCGTAAACATTGTAACTGGTATAGTGGATCCACTTAGGCTAACCTTGTTGTCCTTAAGCAATCGAGTGATGATAGAACCATAGGGCAGAGAATGATGAGATGAACCATAACAGTTCATGATGTGATCGAGCATCAAGGAAGGAAGATTTATCTTAATCTTCTTCATCATCAGGTATATCAGTACCATCTCCATGATGCGTACTGTMCCCCTTCCTTGAGCTCTAGGAAGCAAGACTTTGTTACACAATGAATACAAAACCACCATCAGTGGTTCCTTTAGATCAACAGATTTGAAAATGACATATTTTTTAGGCATCTTCCCACAAAATAGAAAGTCATAGATTTCATCAGGAGTGACCCCTACAAGCATAGGCCACCAATCACTAGAATATTTGTCAAACCCATCCCTTGGAATTTCTAACATGCTTGAAACAGAAGACACTAACAAACTAACTTCAACACCTTCAARATTTGAACAAATAGACATATCCGGCAACTGTTTAAGATTCACATAAAAATCCCTCACCCTAGAGACATTAGCAGCAGAACAATCAAACAAGGACATCCAGCCTTGATATTCATTAAACTCTTATACTAAGACAAAGCAGGCACATTGAAATAACCATCCTCAACTCTACATCCAGACAACACTACTCTAGCACTTAAGTCGGTAGAACCAGTAAAGGGAGATTCTACAGACTTACCTTTGACAGAGCGAGGTGGTCTAACAGTTGTTGGCTTCCTCTTGGTTCCCCTCTCAGAACCAGTCGATTGTTCTTCTTCTTCCTTTTTCACTTCCTTCTTAACCGACGAGCGTAGTCTCCCTCTGACTGAAAGCTCCACCATAGGTACCCCTTCCTTTTGACTAGTTATTTGAACTTCCTCCTCTCCAGTAACAGCCTTCTCAAACTCCTTGTTTAAATCTTCACGTGTCTCATGCAATTTTTCCCCCTAAGAATGTGCTGGTTCCTTGATTGTGGAACCACCACCCTCAGTTGGATTTTCATGAGGCACAATTTCATTAGAGCTCAATTTAGAGGTTTTTGTTGGTGATGGTGTTTTCTGAAGTGGATTTGGGTTGATTTTTGTGGGAGTGGAAGTTTTCAAAGAATCAATGGGTGGTATGTCTGTGGTTTTGACTTCGGGTTGTTGTGTGTTAGGGTTTTCTTCATTGACTTTTTGAGAATGTGATGAATCACTAGATTGACCCCTTCCTCTTCCTTTCCTACCTGTGTTTGATTTCCTACCCATGTTTGAWWGATCATAGACGAAGATGAACAGTAACTCGATGAACAGTACTTTCAAATTTGAATTTTGTGTCAGAAAAACAGAGCACTTGAGATGAGAAGAGAGTATAGAGTGATGAAGAGTTGTGAGCTGCAACAAGAGGTTAGCACAAGTATATATAGTGAAGTAATCATCAATGAAGCAAGAGTTTGAAGAAATATAGCCGGTTGAGCCAAGAGATAACGGCTAGAATTTAAAATTGAATTTGCAATGATCACATTCCATAAATATCTCAACCGACTCTAATTTAGGCATGTGTAGCATATGCCTTGATCAACAAGCCAAAAATAACTGAAATAGGATAAATTTCTTTCCAAAAAGAAAAATATCCTAAGTAATTTTCCAAAAGATATACAAATATCAATCGGAAAACATATCAGAGTTGGTCTGCTGTTTCCCCTTGCTGGTACCGCTTAACGTGAACCATGCTGTCTGTATGTCATAGGTGAATATAATGTTCAAGAAATTAACTGCTTTCTTGCAACAATGACTTTTAACCCTTTTTGAGGGAATCAAGCCATCTACACAAACACCTAAGGATTTCGACATAGGTATATACACACACACATACATACAAAAGAGATATTTCTAGCCAATCATTGAGGGAAAAGTATAAAGCCATGCACCGAGACCTACAAAACTATAAAAGAAAACCTAAAACCTAACTAAGCCTAAAAAGGACTCTATCATACAAAAAGACTCACGACACTAGGTTTTGTGGAAGATGTCTGCATTATTGATCCACACTTTTACAGAACAACATTTCCACTAACCCTTTCTCAACATTATCTCTCAAAAGTGGGTGTCTGATCTCAATGTGTTTGTCTTAGAGTGCTGAACTGGATTCTTAGAAGATTATTATAGCACTCGTGTTGTCACAAAAGATTGGAACACTGTTGTATTCAATCACCAGAGACCGTATAGTTGTGTGATGTATTCTGTAGTGTGTGAGGTCTTGTGTGGTTTTTTATGTTTGAGTGCCTTTGAATGTTTGAGGTTTGCGTTTTGGTTGTGTGCTTTTTAATTCTTGTGTTTGCTCAAGGTAATGACTTTAAGCCTTCTCGTTTTTGGTTGTGTGTTGAGGAGGTTGGTGTGGGCAGTGTACGTGAGTAGTTTTTCTATTTTTTTTGAAGTTAACATATGTGGTGTGACGTTTGGTTTTAGCGGAGGAATTGTTTGGGAAATTTTTAGGAAGTATTGATGGTTTTTTTTGGATTTGGGGCCCTTAATGTTATTGAAAGGGTCCCAAATTTTTGAAAAAAAGCGTGAAAATAAGAGTGCAATAAAAAAATACAATTTTTGTTGGAGTAAAAAAAGAGAGAAAGTTTTGTCTTTCTAAAAAAGAAAAAAATTTCCCTACTTCCCACGGTTTCCCCCCTATTTTCTTTCTTTCCTTTTTCTGTTTCTTTCCCTTTTTCCTCTTCCCTTTTTCATTTTCCCGTACCCCACCCACCTTACCCGGCCCTACCCCACCCCCACTCACCCTCACACATCCACCCCCCCTTCTCTTTTCCTCCTATATTTTTATTTTTCTTTCTTTCTACAATCACTCACATTCAGTCATTCATTCTTCATCAAACATTCAAACTAAAACCCCCATTTTCACTCACATTCATCAACTTCAATCATCCATATCTCACTAATTTCTTCACCAAACCACTTCAAATTTTCACCAAACTTCACAAAATTCAATCATCTACATTTCCCCTCAACCAATTTTCAATTCTGGGCACTTTGATTTTCGTGGTTTTTGCTTGAGGATTAGCAAGTCTTTTCAATTTTTGGTGTTCAAGCTTGGTAACAATCTCTAATCCATTATTTTATTCATTTTTGAGAATTGTTATTGAAATTGGATGCTTGGTTTGTTAACGTTTCAAGTTTTTCCCCTGATTTTTCAATGTGTTTAGTTTGATAATTATTTGAGTGTTCTTGTTTATTTGTGAAGTTTGCATATTTCTGATGAGATTTTGGTTGTTTACTTCAAGTGAGTAATTTTATTTTTGAAGTGGTTTTGTGTGATTTACATGTAATTAATGGTTTGAATTTTAGATTTATTCTTGTTAGTTGGTTTAAATTTTTGCATTTTTCAATGTCTAAATTCATGCTCAATTTTTTATGCTAATTCAAGTTCAAGTAATATTTCCTCCCTTTGTTGTTAGTAGGCCTAAAAACAATTAAATATAAAAAAATAATTGAGTATGGGTTTAATAAAATCCGGAAAAAAAAACAATTTCCATTCGGCCATGAATAAAAGAGGGAAGGAATTTTTATTTCTCCTTTTTGACTTCAACTTGTATTAGTATGCTCTACGACTTTTTGTTTTTGATTGGGTATGAATTTATATATTGAATTTTATTGTTTTAAGCTAATTTTGAAAGAAAATTTCTTTTGAGAGGTGTTTAATTATTGAGACACCTATTTATTTAATTAATTAATCTTGGTCCTTGTAATAACAAGAGTTTGTAGTTGGTGGCACTAATTTGCACTTGAGGGAGTTGAGATAGTGAGTTGTTTAGCTTCTTATATAATCATTGCTTGACACTTTTGAATTCTCATTTGCTTATAGGTACCTAAAACAAGATGTCGGGTTTGAACATTTTTAGCCGAAAGTCCTCCAAGAAGGTAAGAACAACAACCAATGAGCCTTCCTCCTCCTCCCGTCCTCCAAGAGAGGAGGAGGACGACATGTATTCCACGGACCTGATCGAGCCTAGGTCCTATGAAATCCGGGCGACCGAAGAATATTTGGTTAAGCTCAACACCTTCAAGACAAGGAGGATAAACACCACCTCGTTTTGCCATCCTCCCACTTGTGAGGAGTTTGGGATCACGACTCATGTAGAGTCGTGCTTGGCCAATGTGGGGCTTAGTACYCTTTTAAACGTGTAAATCCGGACAAATTATGTGCCTWGTATATTCAAAAAGACCCGGAGGCCATTCTTCCTCCATTGATCTCTCCACAACTCACTTTGGATTTCATGTCGAGCTTCAATTATACCGAGGAGAGTGATACGATTCATTTTCGCATGTTCAACAAAACTTATGAGTTGACTATTGCGCAGTTGAATAAACCTCTAGGGTTCGATCCTTCGGCCTAAATAAGAAATTTGAGGAATTATTCATCGGTCCGGGGGTTCAAGCAACAATCATTCTAGAGCGAGATCACCCGGGGAGTCGAGGACTTCACAACAATTCTCGCTCCTCGGAAATCATTCATGCGGGGATTCGGTATTTTCACCGTGATTTTACCCCTATTTTCTTCTCTAGACAAGAAATAGGGAAAATCACGGTGGTGGAACTTTACATTGTGCGGAGGGCCATCAAGGGGCCCCAATATTTCAACCCCACCGAGCCAGAAAACAAGAWCAATTGGGGTTATGTTTGGGTGGATCACATCAACGAGACCACCCATACCCCTAGRAATGTGGGAACCATCCAATGAGGTGGTTTGATCTCTACGCTTGCCTTCCGTATTTTATAGAAGAGAGATGTCTATGCCGGCCTTGTCCCTTTATCCACTCATGCCTATTTGGAAAGGGACGAGTGTTTCCAAATGAAGTTCCTTCACTTCCATGACAACAAGAAGGACATTTGGAAAGTCCAAGAGATTCCATGGTGCCTCTTACCTTGTAAAAGGATGACACGTCCTCTAGCTATTGCCCAATTCCCTTGGAGGACACCTATGGAGACCATCTCGGTGGAGGATCTCTATGGCCACGAGCATGAGGCTCGGATGGGTGCAAAACGGGGTGTTCGGCCCATTCCTCCCCTTCCCTTTGGAGCGACCCCGCTCAATTTCTCTCCATCACCCACCCCCGAAGAGTTGCAACAACCAGTAGTAGAAAAATACACAAAAGCTGCGATTTTGAATCGCAYCTTTTGTGCCGACAACTTTTGACAAAATGCATCAAAAGCTACGGTTTTAGCTAAAAACAACAACTTTTGATGGCCCCTTTGTTTTTTTTACGATAATTATTCAAAACTCATTAATATTATTTATATTAGGAAAAATTGCAAGAACAAACCTATTATAATCAGCTTTTTTGCGAAAATAAACCTTTTGTAATCATTTTTGCGAAATGAAACCCAAAGCAAAAAATATTTTGCGAGAAGAAACCCGATGATGTCATGGGGCCTTTGACTGGTTTGACTTACCGTTTACCACCTACATATTCACTATATACACTCCTCTATTATATTTTTCATCTTTTTATTAGTTAATTTGGTTTAGTTTTGTGTTTCTTTGATTTCTTGCATAGATTTTCTTTTGTCTCAATGTGGAGCTCTGCTAATCTGCTTCCCCTTCGACTCTTTCTCTTCCCTTATTACTCAGGAGTAAGGTCAATCAAACTTCCCCATCTAAAAAGAACTGATTACATTTGGTGTTAATGAAAGGTGATTAATTCTTCCACTTACTTCTTCTAGTTAATGGATTGGAGCATTCAAATTTCAGACTTCTCACCTCTACTGTTCATGCTCTTTGTTTTCTCGTCAAAAACTCAAATTAGCGAAATCAAAGCAGCTTCAACCCTATGAAAAATTAGTAGTCAATAGGTGAGTCAAAGCCTCATATTAGTAGTAAAAGGCCACATGACATCATCGGGTTTCTTTTCGCAAATTTTTTTTTAACTTTGTGTTTCATCTCGCAAAAATTATTATAAAAGGTTTGTTTTCGCAAAAAACTGATTATAAAAGGTTTGTTTTTGCAATTTTCCCTTATATAAATAATATTAATGAGTTTTGAATAATTATCGTAAAAAAAATGGGGCCATCAAAAGCTGTTGTTTTTAGCTAAAACCGCAGCTATTGATGCATTTTGTCAAAAGTTGCGGGCACAAAAGGGTTTTTTTTTCAAATAATAGTATAAAACTAATACAATGAAAGAGTATTGTTACAAAATAATACACTGTAAGATAAATTTTATTATTACAATAAAAGAGTATTATTATATAAAAGTATCATCCCTATTATTATAATAATAGAATAAAAGAGTATTGTTACATAAAAATTTATTTGTTTCGTTTTATCCTACCATACACGAAATTAAGAACAAAAAATCTAATAATATCATCCCCAGTTTACAACTTCAAAAATCATCTTCAACATACAATCTGCAACATCAATTCGTTCTCCTCAACAATCAAAACGAACATAACGCTGCATTAATTTAAAAACAAATCTCATGAGATTAAACCCAAAAATAAATTAACCGATCTTAATAAAAACACGTAAAAAAATTGAAAGCAAATTTATGGAAATAACTTCACTAAAAAAGTTAAAGAAAATTTATGAAATAAGGAAAAAAACAGTAAATTACAAACGCCAACACAAAAAATGCCCACGATAATTAAAAGAAAAATTAAAAAATGATTTATTTAACACTCAAACAAATTAAAAGAAAATTCCATGAAAATTTATAATTTAGAATGATGCCCACGAAAATTTATAATCCCAGGATCTCAATAATCCTAAAATTTATGATCCTAAAATTTATAATCCAGAAATAAAAAGCCCACGATTTTTTTATAAAAAAAAATCTTAAAACAAAACGGCACAAAAAAAGAAAAACGAGTTCTAAAAGAAATCTTTCTAAAAACCAAAACTAAAATTAAAAAACAACAAAAAAACCATCTCTTAATAATACAAAAGGAAATATAAACTTACCAAAACCAGATTGGCGAGGTGTTTATCAGTGCCATTAAGCATAGATCTGAAATCATAATTACCAAAAAATATCAAAAAATCAAAATAATAATTTGAAAATCACAATAACAAAAAAAGAAGATAAGATCTAAACTAGAAATCAAAATCAAAATCAGTACGGTTGGTTCGACTTACAGGGAAATCGGCGTTGATTCGACTTAAGGGAAATCGGCGGCGGCAAGCTTAGGAGATGGGAAATCGATGGCGGCAAGGAGAAGGGAAACCGGCACGAACAAGGAGGAGCGGCGCCGGAGGTAAGAGAGAAGAGAGAGTACATGAGAGAGAGACTGAAAGAGGAGAGAGAAGTGTAGGAGAGGAGAGGAAGAGGCGTAAAAATGGATAAGAGGAAAGTGGATAGAGTGATTTTAGGGTTTGTATAAGAGGAGAGAGGATAGAGTGATTTTAGGGTTTCATTTTAGTGTAATGGTTAAACGGACAATACATAGTATATATAATAAAAGGGTTAAGGGTCTTTGTGCGTTATTGGGCTTGGACCTAATTAAAAGCTGCGGTTGGGCCAAATAACCGCAACTTTTGTGCTCCTCTCAATTTTTTTTGCTCTAGTATGGTTAAATGTTGCGGTTATTTAAAATACCGCAGCTTTTGAGTCTCAAATGCTGCGGTTTTTACATAACTGCAYCTTTTGAGGCGTAGTTTTTGACTCTTTTTGTCTACTAGTGAACAACAACAACAAGCAGAGAAGGACATCCCATATGCTCAACCAASGTAAGGCGGTCCTAGGCTGCGACCATGCCCCTACCCCCCTCCCATACGGAGGGACGTACGTCTCACAATAACAAGAAATTTGGCTACGACTGACCGAAAAAACGATCGGTAATACCTACCGACACTAAATCGGTCGGTGAGGGGTTTTTTAGTCCAATATAAGACTTCCCGCTAAAATATTATCAGCGATCGATAAATCGGTCGGTAATACCGGCCGATATATCGGTCGATAAACTATATTAAAAAAAGGGACCGAATGTATTTTAGTCTCACTTCTACCTCTCTTTTTATTTCAGTGTCACGACCCCACTTTCTCATTAATTCTACCCTCTCTCTCTCCTTACCTATCCACTACCTCTCTTATCCTCTTATTCTACTCTCTCTCATCCTCAACTCAACTCGCTGCTCTCATCCTCCCTACTCTCAAAATCAAATTGAAAAAAAAATTCTCTCAAGATTAAATCCACCATTCATATTTTTTTTGGGTTTTTGTTTTTTCAAGCCACTATCGCTGCTATTCAACTTAGCCCACCACCYCCACTATTCTTCTCAGGCCGGTGCCCTACGCCGTTCGACTCATGCCACCGCCCCGACGTTCGACCGCCACGTCGCCACACGCCTCAACCTGTCATTCCAAGATCTATGTATATTTTTTTACGAATTTTTCGTTTTTTTTAATCTAGGTTTTTATTCTTTTAGATCTGATTTTCTTTTGCATTTGATTTTTCCAAATTTAGGCTTCGTTTGTTTTGATGGAAAATATTTTCCCGGAAAATGATTTTCCTTCCTCTTTTAGTTTTCCTTTGTTTGTTTTGGAAAGAGGTGAAAAATCATTTTCCTCAAAGGAGAAAATATCACTTTGGAAAAGGAAAATCATTTTCCTTTTGTAGAGAAGGAATGCCACAATTTCCTCCCCACTTCTTACATCTCCCTTATTCATTCCCCCACCCTTCCTTCATTTCRATTWCATTTTTCATTTTCTTCATGAGTTTTCCTCTAATCAAACAAACAAAGGAAAACTTTTTTTCCTAGAAAATGATTTTCCATGAAAATAGTTTTCCCTAGAAAATGATTTTCCATGAAAATTATTTTCCTTCAAAACAAACGGAACCTTAGTACCCACGGTTTTGCCTTTTAATTTTCGTTTTTTATGTTTTTCGATTTATTTTTCAATTTTTTAATTATCTTTTAGATCTGATTTTTCCATTTTTGCTTGTCATATTTCGTTGTTTCAAAATTTGAGTTTTATTCTGGGTTCCTTTTAATTCACATTTATTTGTGAAATTATTGATTTTATTTAGTTTGTCTGTTGAAAATGTGATGTGGGTATGTTGGATCTTGTTGAATAGTGCCAAAATTTATTCAAAATTGAGGGGTTTTTTGTGATTTCATTTTTTAGATGTAATTTCTCTTACTATGTTTTTGTAATCCTTTTTTGGGATTTTTTGTTATGATTGCGTTGTTGTTGAAGCTTTGACACCACTAAATTTAACTTAATTTTCAAGGTAATTTTTTTATTTTCTGTTTGAATTTCTTTTTTTTCGTTTTTTAGTTATAATTTTGATTTCAATAGGGGTTTTTAATCTTGTGGATTTTATAAACATAGTATTTAATTGTTGTTYGGGTTCCTATGTTTTAATTTCTCTTTTTTTGTGATGTTTTTCAGAAAGCAACAGCTGAATTTTCTAGGGAAAAGAATGGAATTCAAATACAAGGAAATGGGTAACAATCAAAATCATCAAAGGATCTATGGATTTAAGTATGAAAATGGTGGTGATCGATAATTCAGATTTTTACATAGTTGATTTAGAGAATTTCTCCAATAATGGTGTTGACAAAGAGCACAATATTCATTCCTCAACTAATACAATTTCAAGAATTACTGTAAGTTTTGTTGTTTTTTTATTTTTATTATTTCTTGAAAAATGATAGTTGTATACTTTGATGAATGGGGTTGGTTAGTTCTTGAAAAATGAGCATTATTATTGTTGTATACTTTGATGAATGCAGATGGATTTTTAACTGTATTAGGTAGGGTGCTTTGAGAGGAAAAAAAGTGAAGAGCTAAATCACGCCCGCAATACTCCGTATTCCACCCGCGTAATTTTATTAATTTCCTTTTTTACACTTCCCTCATTAATTTGCCCATTCTGCTTCTGCATTCATCCCAATTCCCAAACTCCTTCTTCAATCAGCATCTTTGGCCACCACCACCGAAGCAGCAGCCACCCAACGGAGCAGCAGCCACCACCTCGCGCGGCCCAACGGAGTAGTAGCCACCAACTCGCGCCGCCCAACGTAGCAGCATGCCCTACAACCCTGCTGGCGCCGCCCATTAACGTAGCAAACCACCGTAGGGCATATTAAAAAGTACAATTAAAACTACACATAATTAAATTACAATCAAAATCAACAACAAATTTTAATTAATAGATTTTTTTTTTGCAAATTACTATTAATCTTTGAACATATTATTTTTAATCCAACAATTACGCAAAGAAAATAAAATAAAAAATAAATCTCTAAAGTAGAACAAGGTAGGTTCCACCTGGTTCTACTTCATAGCCTGAACCAATAATCTATGAAAACATGTAATTTTGGCCGAAAACTTAACGGAGTCGGGGTACTCGATTCACCAACGTCATCGTCCATAACGTCCATCGTCGTCTGCGGTTCGACCTCTTCGTTTTGCTTGGTGATGGTACTAGGTGAGAGATATGACCTTTTATGGCTGAGGTTGTGGTGGCGGTGCTAACTTTTAAGTGTTGGTGGATTACTCATTGGTGGTGGTGGGGACTAGTATTGGATGGTGGACAACAAGTTATGGGTGATGGTGGTGAGTTAGTAAGAGATAGGATGAAATGAGAGAGTAAGGGTAATTGAGTAATTCACTAACATATTGCGGCCGTTGTTTAACAAAACCCAAAAAAAGGTGTTGTGCTTGCATTTAAATATGGGCTTATTTGATTTTTACTTGTTATCAAAGGGAGCAACTTCAGAAAAGGTTGACTTTTGATTGACTAGAATTAAGCTTTTTTTGTTTCTTTCTTTATTTATTTTGAACAATTTGGTACGATAAACTTATATGGCACTAAACTTTTTGTACAATATTCATATTTTATGTTTAGAAAAATTATAATTAAATGATGAATTAACAGTTGGGAAAGGATGACACATATGATCGGTATTTAGTTAATTGGTACAATAAGAAGTAAAAAAAAAGAGGAAAGGGAATTGACTTTAAAATGATAGGGCGTATGATTGTTCATACAAATCAGAATATTCTCTCATGGTTTTCTTGTTTTAAAAGCCATTTGTTTTGGGCAATATGGCAGTTATATCGATGGAGTGAGTAGATGTCTATAATAATAGGATCTTGGTTTCATCAAACATTACTAGATTGTTTTGCACGCGATGCGTGCTTTGTTATGTAAATTTCAAAAATGCTTTAAAATAAAATTTTCAAGTTAGGAAATTATTTTAGTATTTTTTTTCAAATTTTTGATATTTGATGAATCTTTCTATTTTCTTTGCTAATTAATTAGCTCATTTATTTACAAAAAAAAAAAATAAAATTATTAGGAACTTACTTGTATTGTTTTGCACGCGATGCGTGCTTTGTTATGTAAATTTCAAAAATGCTTTAAAATAAAATTTTCAAGTTAGGAAATTATTTTAGTATTTTTTTTCAAATTTTTGATATTTGATGAATCTTTCTATTTTCTTTGCTAATTAATTAGCTCATTTATTTTTTAAAAATTAAATAATTAGTAACTTACTTTTATGTAAGTGGTGTTTTGAAATTTTTAGGTGGATATCACCTTTTCTTCCATATTAGAAAGGGTCAAGATATTTTGTCAATTTAGTATTAATTGACATAATTTATGCATATAATTTTAATTTGTTTTTTTAGTGAAAAATTTATGCATGTACCTTATTACCATTCATTAAGGGTAATTACGTATTTTGAGAGGGGGGACACCATCTTCCTCCCCCCTTCTCTTATATAATAGAGATCTCGTGGATCACTTGTTATTCTACAACRTCTAACGCATCACTTGTGCCTGTTCTAATGTTAAAACTTCCTGTAGAATGCATTTGTTTTTTTTAAAGTAGAAGCTTATGAAGGTGATTAGTCTGTTTTTTTAACTTGTACAATTAATCTTTTTGCACATGCCACATGTGTAACTATTTCCTCCATCTGAAAATAATGGACGCATTATTTATACTTGTTATCATAATGCAATATGTTTTTATCGGTATTAATCTTTGCATGTAGGCATTTTCACCAAGTGTGTGGATAATAATTAATGTCACTAACTTCATGTTTCCTTTTTAGTTTGAATTGATGTTGCAGGGTGAGGCTCAGTTGGTAGTCATTGCTCATGACGTTGACCCTATTGAGCCGGTACTCTGGCCATCTGCCTTGTGTAGTAAGATGGAGGTTCCATACTTCATTGTTAAGAGAAAGGCTTGTATTGGAACGGTATTTGATTCAKATCATTTGATCTTTGCCTTTTATTATTGTARAGTCAGCTCATGAATTCAGACTGGTTCCAATTTTTACTTTTTATGGTGAGTAGTCCACAAGAAGACTTCTGCCGCTCTTTGTTTGACATCTGTGAAGAACGAAGACAAAATGGAATTCAACAGATGGGGTCACAAGACCATACTGTCAACAATCACCAGCAGCAGCCGCAACATTAGATCACCATCAAAACAGGCGGACTTAACACCATATCGGATGGTCGAATGGGCAAGAGACCAAGCTTCAAGAGCTCATCATAGAGTTGGGTTTTCGACCCAAAAAGAATCCTGCTCTTTTTCGCCACCCTGTAAGTCTGATCTTCGCGCCACCGTGGAGCGTGGCGCATGCTTGGGCTACAGATGGAATGCTTGGAGTTGTACATTTTATTTAGCAAAGAATAGCACTATGAAACATCATATGATAAGTAAGAAAGGAAAGAATTTGAGGTCTTTTCTATAATGTATAGTTTTGCTCCATACTTCTTACATATGAAGTACAAAGAAAATGATGATCAGAAAAGTTTTTTTAACTTTACTTTTGCGAGTTGTAAGCTGTAGAAAGCCTTTTCTAGTGTATTTGAAAGCTTTAGAAAGTTGTCAGACAACTTTCTAAAGGTGTTTTTTTTTTATCACAAGCCTTCTAATTTACTGATCGAAAAACGGTCGATAAAAGTCAAAATAGAGAAATCCTGACTTTTACCGACCATCATTCGGTCAGTAATTGAATATAAAATTAACAACAATAAGATTGTTACCGATCCGAATTGATTTCGATCAGTAACTTAAGGTTCACTCCAATTCCMTTTTTACCAAAAATCGGTCGGTGATTGGTCACCGTCCYATATTCGTTCGGTAATCCGACTATCAAAAATGCGATCGAGCTTACTGATCTATTATTGGTCGGTAAACTCTGTTTACCGACCGATAATCGGTCGGTAAGCTCGGTCAGCCCACGGCCAATTTCTTGTTGTGTCTTCTAACCCTCCTTATACTTCTACTACTACTCCTCCTACTATTAGCCTTCCAAAAGATTTTCTCAAAAAAATTGATAAATTGACTACAAATGTCGAAAGGCTACATAGGCAAACAAGACGGTTTTTGCCACCCCATCCTTTTCGGAGTTTCAAAACTTCCAAAAGGATGTGGATAAGGGTATTCTTTCCCCCTACCTCAACTACCCATACTCCCTGGCCCAATTGGGACCCCTCCCAAATTGGACCCTGGAGATGGTAGATGATAATGGCAATTCAACTGCCCGTGAAGGGGGAGTTTATCCCTATTGGCAAGGCCCGGGGACGTTGGACACCAACGCCTCCGAATACCGAGTAGTACCTCCCTTTGATTACCATCAAATGGGAGGATGTGATTTTAGAGGGGATCCRGCTTATCCCTATGACCCCGTAGCGGCGGAGCGAGATAGGATGACCGATCCATATTACAATTTTCCCCCAAACTACTACGGTGGTTGGGAACCCCATGGTCCTCCTAACTCGCTCCGCTACGATTGGGAGCCTAGCCGCACCTATACCGATGAACCTCAAATTGCGGCGGGGTATGATATGAGTGGGTGGCCTTTCCYTCCTAATCCGCCACCTAACACTCAACATGAGCAGGATCAAYACTAGTGCGCATTTGTGTAACTTTGCTTTCCCTTATGCTTGCTTTTTGAACTCCGAGACGGAGTTCCATTTTAGTTAGGGGGGAGAGGTCCACAAATGCGTCACTTTTTGTTGCTTGGTTGTGTATATATTGTTTATATTGTATCTATTGTATATTTGTTTTGTATTATTTTGTATTGTTGTGTTTTGGAGTTGGTTTTTCCTTTTGGAGTCGTAAGCTTGGAGGTGAGCCTAGTTTTTGGACTCTTGTGCCTATATTGGTTTGGAAGCGGCTTTGTAGGTTTCCTCTAACTCCATCTTTTTATTTATTGTAATTTATGTGGCTAGAATCTAGGATTTTTCTTTTACACTTGGAGATACTACCTTTGGGATTATGTGCTTGCGGCGTCGTAGGGGTTGTCCCTACGGCGATTTTATTTTATGTGTTTGCACAACGGTTGTTGGATTCCCCCTTYATGTTTATTTGTAATGTCCTTGACTTCGGTCAAGTTGATTTGGAGTTGATAAGGTGATGATAAGGATTGTAGCGTAAAGCGTATCTGTAAGTTTTTCCTTATTTTCCTAGGATTTTCCTATTTATTGTTGTGTTTGTATATATGTGTTGTTTGCTTTTGAGTTTTTAGGTACAAAGTTGGAAAAATCACAAAAAAATGGAAAAATGCAAAAAAGGCCAAAAAGATTTTCTTTTCTTTTCCTGTCTTTTCTTTCCTTTTGGTTTTCAAGGCAAAGTGATAAATTATATTTTGTGTAATGGATTTGGAAATTTGATGGGATTTGAGTTTTAAGAAACTCATTTTCCTCCCAACCAAGAGTCTAGCAAGGTCTAATTTTTCAAAATCACTATTCTTTTCAAAATCAAAGTCATGAAACTCTCTTCCTAGGAATCTATTTGAWTGGCACACTTTACAAGCAAGCCATGAGATACTTTCACGGTGGTGAGCTTTCTAGCCAAGCCGGAAGTAGCTTGGTGAATGATATGATGCCTTGCTTGGTGATTTTTGTGTTTACATTGAGACCTAGTGAGTTGTGTAAATTCTTTTAGAGCCAAGTAGGCACATACAAGTCAAAATTCAACAAAGATTGAGTGTTTGCTCTAGAATCCTTCTTTGTCTATTTGTTTGTGAGTTTTCGAGATTTAGACCAAGCTACTTGAGGAGTGATAAGGTATTCATTTCGGGTTTTGGGTTCAAATTATTTTTCCCTTTTTCATTAACCTTTTTATTTCTTTTTCCACATACGTATTTGGGAATAAAGTTTGGATTTTCGTTTACCTTTGGCACCCCTTTGAGCTTTCCTATCCTTGTTAGCCACATTACGTACCTCTTAGACAAATTCTCACATGTTTTGAGTCTTTTGARCTTTAGTAGACAAGTGAAGTGTGGTTTTTGAGTTTGTATAAGGCAAGGTGTATAAAGCCTCAAAGTGTTGTAAATTGTGTAAGTCAAATGCAATAGTATTGCAAAGTCTATTCCCAAATGCATTAAAAAAAATAAAAAAAATAACAAAAAAAATCACAAAAAAAATCCAAAAATATGCACAAAAGGGTAAATAATTCAACTGTAGTGAATTGTATGGGAGAAAGCAAGTGTGCTATAAACTTGCCTCCCAAGTGTGTGAGTGTTGTTAATTGGGGCACCTCAATCCCCAAAGTTTGGTTTGATGTTTGTAGACTTCAGTTGTGTAGGTATACCACCACAAGCCAAATATTTTTATCTTCACCCTACCTTTAGCCCATACATTACAACTCGGAAAGACCTTTGACCTTGGGAGTTGAGTCACAAAAGGTAGAGGGAGTCACAAATCTTCATTTTGGATGTCTAGTTTAATGTGCTTTAACCTCACTTTTAAAATCTCTCTGTGCTATTCTCTCAYCTCTRTCTTTGAGCTATGTGTTGTCACCAAGTTTGGTTTACTTGAAGCCAAGGAGGGTCGCTTTGGAGAGAGGAAGATAGTACTGGAATGACTTGATTTATTGCAAGCTTTGAAAGTTGCCCACAATTTGTGGTATCTATTTGACTCTTGCTTGATTTCTAGTTGGGGGGACATCTTTTCTCCTTATTAGCATCCCCAAAAGTCCAAGAAATCCAATCCAAGGCACATTTTTGTTTTTCTATCCACATTTTTGTTTTTGTTTTTGTTTTTCATTTTGTTTTTCCACTTGTGTTCCTTGTGTTTCTGAAAACCTTTTGCCTTGATTTCTTCTTAATTATGGAGTTGTAGGTCTTCTCTTTGGAAACCCTCACAAGACCTTCCTCATCCTTCTTAGCAATTGTGGGGTTTAAAGGGCTTGTCACTAGTTGCTAAAAGTGATCGTCATTCCTCTACGAAAGTGAGTTAGTGTATAGTTTTCTTCTTTTCTTTTCATTTGCTTTGCTTTACTTTGCTCGAGGACGCGCAAAGGTCCGAGTTGGGGGAGTTAATAAATGAAAAGAATGGTCACATTTAGGCACTTATTTCATCCTTCTTTTGGCCAATATGTGTGTTTTCGATATCATTTTACTAACCTTTTGGTTAGTTTTCCACTTTGTATAYTTTTGCAAAACTTTGTTGGTTTTTAGTGGTTTTTATGGGTTTTTCACTAGTTTTCTCTTCTTTTCTATTCTTGTACACTCAATTGCAAGTATTGTGATTAATTGTAAGTTGCCTATATGTGCGCATGCTAGTTTTGGGCGTTCCTACTTGTTAGCATGGTTGTATTTGCTTAAGTTGAGCTTTAAGGCACTTGAACTCTTACTCTAACACATTTTTCGAACCAAATCTTTTTMCACACTTTGAATTTGCAGGGGAGACTTTTTGCGTTAGAAAGTAGACTTCGAGAGCTTTCCAAAGGTATATCACAAGCTGCAAAGCGTTCGAAGTTGAGTAGTTCAGCCATAGCCAAACACAGGTGGCCCGCGCATCACTAGTCTCGGCCCGCGCGTCTGGAGGCGGCCCGCGCATCACGGATCGCGCCTCCACCWCCTCCCTCAACATTGCAAAAACATTTTGGAGCGGGAACGCATTTCGAGACGGCCCACGCATCTAGAGGCGGCCCGACCACGCCTAGCCTGCGCATCACGACCCGTGCCTGCAGCCATCCACCCATGATTTCTAGGAGCTTTTTTGAGCGGGCGCACATTTCAAGGTGCGGCCCGTGCATCGTCCCATGCGTGTGGGTGCGGCCCGCGCATGGGTGTCTACTCTGATTCGTTGACTTTTCGACGTTTGACCAACGTTTGACTTGACTTTTGAGGAGGACTTGGCACATGTTGGAATTAGTAATGGCATACTTCTAATTTTTATGAGATTGTAGTTGAGCCATGTATTTATAGTTTTAGGAGAGAGAAACAAACAAGAAAGTAGTTTACTTCAAGAAAGTAATTTTTCAAGGTAATTTTGATTCTAGCATTTGTTTTCATTTTTAATATAYTTTACTTCATGTTTTGCTCAATTTCGAATTTCTAGGTTTTTGTGGGTATGTTTGTTGCTTTTGATATCAAGTTCTTTTGTTGTTAATTAGTTTCTCCCTTTGTTTGTGATCATTTTGCTAGTAATTTTGTTCAATTTGGTTTAGTATAGAGTGAGTTCTTGAATGCCCATTTATAGCTTTTAATTACTTGTTTTCATGGCAATTCCCTTGTTTTCTTCAATTGCTTTTGATGTTTTTTTTCTTTCAACAATGATTAGTGAGTAGATTACTAGCTTAGGAGTGCTAGGAAGCCCATCTATAATCCATTAGTGTCAAGATGATATAAAATACTTATTCTAATCATCAWTATTGTGAAAAATTGTGGTTTCTCTACCTTACTTTGCTTTGGATTTGACCACTGATAAGTACCAAAAATGGTCACATTTAGACACTGATTTCCTTCTTGTTTTGGCCTTTATGTGTGTTTTTGATATCATTTCACTAACCTTTTGGTTAGATTTCCACTTTGTTTAGTTTTGCAAAGCTTTGTTGGTTTGTAGTGGTTTTTAAAGGTTTTTCTTTAGTTTTCTCTTCTTTTCTATATTTGTACACTCAATTGCAAGCTTTGTGAGTAATTTGCAAATTGCCTAGATGTGCACATGTTGGTTGTAGGCCTTCCTACTTGTTGGTTTGATAGTGGTTGCTTTGGTTGAGCCTTACGGCACTTGAACATTTTCTCTAACACCTTCTTCGAGCCATATTACAAGCTGCAAGAAGTTATGGCCGTTTGAAGTTAAGCAATTCAGCTTGAAGTTTGCACGTGCGTCGAGGTATTGCCCGCACGTGCATGGCACGTGCCTTCAGGGATCACCTCACTTCCAGAAGAATTTTTGAGTGGATGCGCCTCCCTAGGTTCACACGCGCATTCGCACGCACCTCTGCCCGCACGTGTGGCACGCGCCTACACAGACCCCCTTCACTTCAAGAAGCATTTTTGGAATGTATACGCGTCCCAAGTCTACACGCGCCCCCACAAGCGCCTCCTGGGGTCGCACTCGCTACCCTGCCCGCGCCTGCAGCCTTTTCCAGTAGCTTTTTGGAGCGTGCACGCATCATTTTGTCCACACGCGCCCCCCGCACGCGTGCCCCCCCTCGCACGCGCGTCTGCACACACCTACGTGGCAGCCCATGGACGTTGACTTTGACCTGCTGACTTGACTTGGAAGAGGTATTGAAGCACATGACTAAATTAGTAATGGCAAACTTGTAATTATGAGAGCTTGTATTTTGGGCTTTGTATATATAGTTTGAGAGTAGTTGTACTTACATTTTAGAATAATTTTCAGATTTTTTTAGCTTTCATCTTCTTCTTCTTCAATCTCCATTAGAGACTAGTTTCAAGTTTTCATCAATTTTGCCCTAGAATCTTCATCTCTTGCTCAAATCTTACAARCTTTATATGCTTTTGACCTAGAATTTTGAGATAATACCATTTCTTTGCTTAGATTTCAGTTTTATTGTTGTTTGCTATTAGTTTTGCTTGATTTTCCTTTTTGCAACTTTTTGTGGGTATTGTTAATGCTTTTTGCTTTTGAGTTCTTTTGTTACTAGTTTGTTTCTACTTGTGTTTATGAAGGTTTTGGTTGTAGTTTTGCTTGGTTTGGAGTAGTATTGTGTAGTTTCTTTGATACCCTTTTTGTTGATACAATTCCTTGCTTTAATGGCTTKTTATTCATGGTTTTCCTTTGTTTTTCATGCTATTCAACTTCTAAGCATGTTGTGAGAGTAATTTAGCAACTTAGGAGAGCTAGAAGTCCCTTCTATAATCATTTCAATGTCAATATGATATAAATTGTTCTCTCCGATCACCAAATTTTCCTTGAATTGTGATTTCTCAAACCTTATTGCTTTGGATTTGGCCACCCATTGTTTCTAGGGTGAGAGGTGCTTGATTCAACCCTTTCCAAGGGATTGTGAGGATTGGCTTACGTATTGGTTTGATTCTTGATTGTTCAATTCTAGTAAAAGCTTGAGGGAACTTGGGTTTGAACTTGAATTGAGAGGGTTAGTTGACTTGGGAAATGATATTAATCAAATTTCCAAACCATGATTACAATTACCCTTATTGATGGAGTAGAACACACACACTTTGATTGGCATTATCCTTTACTATAGAAGGTGACAACTAGTATCTCCTAGGTGATTTAGAATATTTGTTTTTCCAAATCTTTATTTCAAGTGATTTAATTAGCCAGTTTTCAATAAAATTCCCTTTTCAAAGTTTAATTGCTTGCCAAATTAGACAAGTTCGAACTTAAATCCCTTTGATTCCTTCTCCGTGGATCGACCCCTTACTTGCTACTATACCTGTGTATAGCTAGTAGTATCGATTTATAAACTTCATTTGAGAGTGTCCCAGTTTGGGTTTCTACCCAACGACCCTAGCCAGGCACCCGTGAAATTGACGTCGTTGTCGGAGAAGGCAAGGTGTTTAAGTCTTTACAAGTCTAGCTAAGTTTTTGTTCGCTTTCTCTTAAAAAAATAAACCAAAAAGATTTTCGTGCTTCACTTGAAGTACACTATTTACTTTATTGTTAACTCTTAGACAATTTGGATTATTTGGTCCTAAGCAAGAGAGTTTAAAAAGTTGGTTTTCCATGGCGAAGTCTTTGAAAGAAATGGGAGCTCCGGGCTCGTTTACATCGACTAGGGCAATAAGACTACCCTTATTAGAAGGAACTTTCGAAATCAAGCCCAACTTGATAAAGTTGATCGAGTCCAAGCCCTTTTACGGATTAAAGGATGAGAACCCCCATAAACACTTGAAAGATTTCGAGCGATATTGTGACACAATTAAGGTGAGTGGGGGAGCTCAAGAGTACATGAGGCTCAAGTTATTTGAGTTTTCCCTAGACGGAAGGGCCGTGGATTGGCTCGAGAAGGAGGTGAAACCCAACTCGTTGACAACTTGGGAGGAAACAACGAAAGCTTTCCTACAAAAGTTTTTCCCCCACAAAAGAACCGTTGAGCTTCGAGCTAAAATCCAAGCTTTCAAACAAATGGGAGGTGAGACGTTAGGGGAAGCTTTGGAGTGTTTCCAAGAGTACCAAAGGGAGTGCCCTCATCATGGGATCCCCAAATGGTTACTCTACCAAACTTTCTATATGGGTCTAACTAATTCTTAAAAAACAAGTTTGGACAGCGGAGCGGGAGGTCTAATTATGAATCGAAATGAGGATGAAATTGAGGGTATAATAGAGGATGTGATCGACAATTTCGTGACATGGAAAGAAAGRGAGACGAAGAAAGAGAGGGTCAATGCATTGGAAAGTGGGGAGATTGTGGAAAAGCTCTTAGAAGGAATTAAGTCAATAAATAGTTGAGAAGAGCCTTGTGAAGGAGGGAATCTCCTCCCCCCAAGCCCCTCAACCCATTCAAGCTACGGGAGGTAATCCTGGTTCTTTTGATCATGATGTCTATGGTTGCTATAATATATTAATGCTTCATATGTCGGAGAAATGAAAAATGGTTATGGCTATGAGCATTGCAATTCGATACATGGATTTGGTGCTTGGCCAAATAATGGCTATGACCCAAACCATGTTGAAATGGGAACTTCTTCCAATGTTTACTATGACCCCCAAGTAGTGGTGGTTGCTCATATGACCACAACAATTTTATGATGTATGATATTGGCTCTAATGTTGATCCATATAGTTATGTGAACCAAAGGCCACTAGCTCAAGAAAATTTAGCATATCAAAATCAAGGGTTAAACCAAGGTTTTGCTAACCAAAATCATGTTATGGGAGGTCAAAGTAGCAATGTGCCCCGAACAACGAAGTCTAGCTACCCCCACCGGGTTTTCAAAGACCAAGAGGGGTAAACCCAAACACTTTTAGCCAATCATATAACTATATGAATTCCAATTTCACTAATAACCCTTCTTGGAGTCAAGATCCTCCTTTCACCCTCAATTCCGAGACCGAGGAGCTAAGGATTCTGTTGAAAATGCTTAAAAACCAATTTTCTCAAATTGCTCAAGCCTATGAGGGGCAATCTTTACAACCCACTCCCCCTAACTAAGGTTTGAAACCTAGGGAAATGAATGCGGTCATGACTAGGACTGGGAAAACCACCGGATTTGAGGACGATGATGATGAGATAAGTGAACCCCAAATTGTTATTAAGGATCAAGGGAAGAAGACGAGCAATGAACCGAGCGGATCTATTGGGGGCTAAGGAAAAAGAAAAGGAGAAAGTTATTGAGAGTAAGGGAAAAGAGAAGGATGAAACCCCAAGTGTGATTGAGGATGAGCCCAAACTTCCCTACCCGCAAAAGTTTACTAGGTATAAACTTGATTTGCAATTTAGTAAGTTCCTTGAGCTGCTTAAACAAGTCCGCATGACTATCCCTTTTATGGAGGCAATACAACAAATGCCCACGTATTCTATGTTTCTCAAGGAAATTCTAAATGGCAAAAGGTCTTGTGATGTGATTGAAACCGTGACCTTACCGGAGCATTGTAGTGCAGTCATCCAAAGGACAATTCCTCCTAAGTTGGAGGATCCGGGTACCTTTTCTATACCTTGTTCAATTAACAATGTTCACTTTGCAAATGCCTTATGTGATTTAGGAGCTAGTGTTAGTGTTATGCCTTTCTCGGTCTATGAGAGGTTACATTTGGGAGATTTGGTCCCGACTCGTATTACTCTCCGATTGGCGGATAGATCCGTTTGGTTCCCTAGGGGTAAGATCATAGATGTACCATTAAGGGTGGGGAAGCATTTATTTCCCGMGGATTTCATAGTTTTGGAGATTGAGGAGGTTGAGAACACTCCTATTATTTTGGGACGACCATTCTTGGCCACGGCCGAGGCACGCATTGATGTCAAGAATGGAAGGATATCTTTCAAGATTGGTAAGGACAAAATCACTTTTGACCTAAACAAATCGATGAAGTATCCTTCCAACCATGTGAATATGCGAAATGAACTATTATGTACTAACAATGCTCTGAAAGATTTTTTGTTGAACAAACCTAAGATAGGTGATCACTCAACGGAGATGGAGGCCATGGAATAGGTCCTCGATGAGCAAAGCAAAGAGCTTGAAGAAAAAGATGGGGAGTTGATGCAAGACAAGTTGGCAAGGGAAGCGGCTATGGAGTCATTGAAAGACAAGGTAAAAGAGGCTCCAAAWGTGGAGATGAAACCGCTTCCCTCCACTTTGAGGTATGCATTTTTCGGTCCGGATAAGACCTATCCGGTTATTGTTAATGCTTCATTGAGTGATAAGCAAGTCACTTCTCTCCTTGATGTGTTGCGCAAGCATAAGGGGGATATTGGTTATACAATTAAGGATCTCATGGGAATAAGCCCCACCTTATGCATGAACAACATTGATTTGGAGGAAGGAGCAAAACCTTCCATTGAAAGGCAACGCAAGTAGAACCCTTCAATGGGAGAGGTTGTTAAGAAAGAAATACTCAAGTTGCTTGAGGCCGGGGTTATCTACCCTATTGCAACTCAAAGTGGGTAGCCCCGGTCCATGTGGGTCCTAAAAAGGGAGGAATGACCATAGTTGAGAATGAAAGAGGTGAAGTTTTCTCAACTAGGGTTGTTTCCGGGTGGAGGATGTGCATTGATTACCGAAAATTGAATGTCTCCACCAAAAAGGACCATTTCCCTCTCCCCTTTATTGATCAAATGCTTGAAAGACTAACCAAACATAGGTACTATTGTTTCTTGGATGGTTACTCGAGATTCTTTCAAATCCCTATCAACCCGAGTGACCAAGAAAAGACTACGTTTACATGTCCTTATGCGACATTTGCCTATAGACGTATGCCTTTTGGTCTTTGTAATGCTCCAGGAACTTTTCAACGTTGCATGATAAGCATATTTGGAGATATGATTGAGGGCGACATGGAGGTCTTTATGGGTGATTTCACGGTGGGAGGAAGCTCCTATGAGAATTGTTTGAAAAACTTGGGAAAATGTTTGGAGAGATGTGCAAAGGCAAATATGGTCTTGGATTGGGAGAAATGCCACTTCATTGTGGAGGAAGGGATAGTCCTTGTGCATAAAATATCTCACAATGGGATATAGGTCGATAAGGCCAAGATTGAAGTCATTGAAAAGTTACCTCCTCCAACGAACGTAAGGGGCATAAGGTCATTCCTTAGACATGCTGGATTTTATAGGAGATTCATCAAGGATTCTCCCAAATTCCCAAACCATTGAATGCTTTCCTTCATAAGGATTCTGAGTTTAAATTTGATGAGGAATGTTTGCAAYCCTTCAACCTTCTCAAAAAGGCCCTCATTTCACCTCCGATAGTCCAAGCCCCGGATTGGTCTTTACCATTTGAGTTGATGTGTGATGCTAGCAATGGGGCAATTYGAGCGGAATTGGGGCAAAGAAAGGACAAGAAGTTGTACTTGATCTATTACATGTCTAAAACATTGAACGATGCCCAAAAGAATTACACAACAACGGAAAAGGATTTCTTGGCGGTGGTTCACGATTTTGAAAAATTCTGGGACAGCTTGATTGGGTCAAAGACTATTGTGTATACCGACCATGTCGCTATCCAATATTTGATCAACGAGAAAGATGCTAAACCAAGACTTATTCGTTGGGTCATGCTCCTACAAGAATTCGATGTTGAGATACGAGACAAGAAAGGGGGGAAACCACGTGACGGATCACCTATCGAGGCTTGAGTGTAGGGGACACGATTTGGATGATCTCTCCCAATTGGCGATGAGTTAAAAGGAGAAATGCTCTACGCCTTGAACACTAATGATGATAAGCTCCCTTGGTATGTGGATATTATAAATTACCTTGCAACTGGGATCATCCCTCCGGAGTACTCAGGAAATATGAGGAGGAAGATTCAAAGGGAGGCAAGGTACTACATTTGGGATGACCCAATCTTGCTCAAAAGAGGAGTGGACAAACTTATTAGGAGAAGTGTCCCCGAGGAAGAGGCCAATGYGATACTTGAAATGTGTCACTCGGGTCCTAGTGGGGGACATCTTGGCCCGGATAAAACGGCAAGGAAGGTTTTGGCTTCGGGAATTTGGTGGCCCCGCATCTTCCATGATGCTTGGAAGTATGTGACCACATGTGATAGGTGCCAAAGGACCGGGAACATCTCCAAGAGGGACTAAATGCCCCAAAATGCTATTCTTGAGCTTGAGGTCTTTGATGTTTGGGGTATTGATTTTATGGGCCCTTTTCCCTCCGCTAGGGGAAATTAATACATCCTTGTGGCCGTTGATTATATTTCTAAGTGGGRGAAGGCAATTGCTTCACCAACTAATGATCACAAAGTGGCCATGAGAATGTTCTAGAAGATCATATTTCCAAGGTTTGGGGTGCTTAGGGCGGTTATTAGTGATGGTGGTTCCCATTTTGCTCATGGTGCTTTTCAAGCTTTGCTCAAGAAGCATGGGGTAAGCAAGAAGGTTAGCCTAGCATATCACCCCAAACAAGTGGCCAAGTTGAAGTTTCAAATCGTCAAATCAAAAGCATTCTAGAAAAGACAGTCTCAGGATATCGAAATGATTGGTCGGACAAATTAGATGATGCTTTGTGGGAATATAGGATCGCTTTCAAAAAACCTATTGGCACTACACCATATAGGCTTGTTTATGGCAAGGCGTGCCATTTACCGGTCGAGATTGAACACAAATCTGAATGGGAAATTAAGGCAATAAACTTTGATTTGGCTAGTGCGGGGGATAAGAGACTCTTGMACCTCCATGAGCTTGAAGAGCTCCGCCTAGACGCCTATGATTGTGCTAGCACATACAAAGCAAGGACGAAGGAGTGGCATGATAAGAAGATCATAAAAAAAAGAGTTCCATTCGGGCACTAAGGTCCTACTTTTCTATTCTAGGCTAAGGTTGTTTCCGGGCAAGCTTAAGTCAAGATGGTCGGGTCCTTTTGAGGTCAAAGAAGTGCATCCACTTGGAGTGATTGAGCTATGGAACAAGGAGCGTGATTGTTATTTCTATTGGAACACTGCAAGAGGGGGGGGGGTGAATTGTTGTGTGGAACTTCTAGCGGAATTGAAAGCAATTCAAAAGAATCAAAGAGAATGAAAGATAATTTCAACGAGAAAAACTTCCTTGGCCAAAGGAAGAAAAACTCCACTTTTATATTAGGCATGTAAACCCCTTMACACCCTAGAACTTCTCGACCCAGCCCGTGAGTTCCTCTATGAACTGCTACACAATTCTCACTCTCGTTCTTCTCTTTCTCACTTCTCTGATTCTCACTCTTTCCCCTTTCCCAAAGATTACAACTCGATATAATACTCTAGCACATTGGAACACTTAGTAATCTGGATAGGAACACAAGACTGGAACTTAGACAATCACTTAACTAATCACTCGACTTTTTTTCTCTTACAAGTGCTAAACTGAATGCTTGTGTGTTCTTGCTAAATTTGTCAAATTAAATGAGTATATATAGTGTGAATTATGCCTTGATGAACAAGCCAAAACCCACTATCCCACTAATCCACTAAATCACTAAGCCCATTATCCCCTTAAGTCATTATCCCATTACCCATGATCTATCTCCTATAATTCAGCAAAACCTAGTTAATTTATTCAGAAGTTTTAATCCCTAAAATCACTCTAAGCAGCCGTTATTAACAACAAACCCTAGACCAAGTATAAGTTAGTTACCTAGATCCTATTATTAAGGCACCACTCGAATTATTAGATAATTAAAGCAGGTTTTGACTGAATTATTCTAGACCTATGGAATAAATTTACTTTGACTCATTAACCCAAAGCTAGACCTAAGACGAACTCAAATTCCTACAGGAACTAGACTCGTGTGTCATCCAAACTATAGACTCCAACGTACGTACAAAATTCCTATTAAATTACTCTTATAATTATTCTGGAATTCTTCACTTCTCTTCATAAAGAAACTTCGTTTGGAACTCCTTGATGTTGTCCTCTTGTTCTCTCGTCAATTTGTACTCAGGAACTCGTGGATTCTTTGGTGTATTCCTAAGCAGAATGTTACACATGAACTTCTCTTTGTTATCCTTTGTTCCTCTGTAGTATACTGCTTTGGAACTTCTCTTTCCTTGGAACTTGATAGATGATTCATGGTGTACCTACTCTGGAATGCTCCTTGAATTTCCATGTTGCTCCAAGATCTAACTATGTGAACCTGTAAAACTTCATAGGAACTCAAAGTTTCTTTAGCTAAGTTTATTTGTGTAAATCATCATCAAAACTAATAGGACCATAAGGGTCAACAGTGACTCCTCATTTAAAGTCAATGGACATCGTCTCAAGCCATACTATGAGGATCGAGCTTTCCAAAGGGTCCTTGAGTTTCATGTATTTGATCCCCCTTGATTGGGTGAGTACGTTAAGCTAGTGACGTTAAAGAAGCGCTTCTAGGAGGAACCCCGAAGGCTTCGGCCATTCTCTTTCTCTTCTTTTCTCTTTCATTTTTTGTTTGAGTGCGTGTTTGTAGTCTTATGTCTTTGTTTTGCTTTTTGTGTGCTTGTTTTTGTTTTTGTTTTAGCCACTTGGCTAGTGTTTTGCTCGAGACTTCGGTCTTATGAGCTTATGCTTTGGAGTTGGAGGCTATGTACTTTATGTTTGCTCTTTTCATTTACCCTCCCTCTCCGCCCCTTTGTTTTGAACTCCAGGACGGAATTTCGTTCTAGTTAGGGGGAGGCTTTTGCCTTTTTAGGGTTTTGCTTATTGGAGCCATAGCTTGGTTGTGAGCCCAGTCTTGGGCCTCTTGTGCATATTTTAGTTTGGATGCGGCTTTGTATGTTTGCTCTAACTCCTCCTCTTTATTTTTTGTAATTATTTGGCTAGATTCTATGAATTTCTTTTACACTTGGAGATACTATCAATTGGGATTATGTGCTTGCGTCTTCGTAGGGGTTGTCCCTGCGATGATTTTTATTAAATTTGTTTGCATGGCGGTTGTTGGATTCCCTCTTGAGGTTCATTTGTAGTGTCCTTGACTTTGGTTAAGTTGATTTGGAGTTGATAAGGGGATGTAAGGATTGTAGTGTAAGTTGTATCTCTATGTTTTTGCTCTCTTTTTCCTAGGATTTTTTCTATTTATTGTTGTGCTTGTAAATATGTGTTGTGTGCTTTTTGAGTTTTTAGGTGCAAAGTTGGAAAAATCACAAAAAAATCGAAAAATACAAAACAGGCCAAAAAGATTTTCCTTTCTTTTTCTTTTCTTTTTTTTTCTTTCTTTTCTTTCCTTTTGTTTTTCTTTCTTTTGGTTTTCAAGGCAAAGTGGTAAATTATGTTTTGTGTGATGGATTTGGATTTTGGATGGGATTTGAGTTTTAAGGAACTCATTTTCTTCCTAACCAAGAGACTAACAAGGTCACTATCCTTTTCAAAATCCGATTCATGAAACTCTCTTCCTAGGAATTATTTTGATTGGCACGCTTTATAAGCAATCCATGTGATTCTTTCTAGGTGGTGAGCTTTCTAGCCAAGTCGGGAGTAGCTTGGTGCATGATCATTGAAAGCCTTGCTTGGTTGCATTTTTGGGTTTACTTTGAGACCTGTGAGTTGTGTGAGTCCTCTTAGAGCCAAGTAGGGACATACATGTCAAAATTCCACAAAAATTGAGAGTTTGCACTAGAACTCCCTTGACTATTGTTGTGACTTTTCGAGATCTAGATCAAACTACTCTTGAGGAGTGATAAGGCATTCATTTCAGGTTATGGGTTCAAATTATTTTCCCTTTTTCATTTACCTTTATTCTTTTTTCCACATACGTATTTGGATTTAATTTTGGGTTTTTGTTTAGCCATTGGACACCCTATGACTTTCCTATCTTGTTAGTCCATTACGTGCCTTTTAGCCAAATTTTCACATGTTTGACCCTTAGAAGACAAGTGAAGTGTGGTTTTCGAGTTTGTGTAAGGCTATGTGTATAAAAGCTCAAAGTGTTGTGAAATTTTGTAAGTGAAATGCATAGTACTGCAAGCGTATCCCAAGTGCATTGCAAAAAAAAAAAAAACAAAAAAAAAAAAAAAAATATTCTAAAAATTCCAAAAATTTGCACTTTGGGAAAAATAATTCAAGTGTATGTTTCGTGTGGGAGAAAGCAAGGTGCTATTAAACTTGCCTCCAAAGTGGTGAGTATTGTGAATTGGGGCACACTCAATCCCCAAAAGTTTGGTTTTGTGATTGAAGACTTTCACTTGAATAAGGATACTACCACAAGCCAAATATTCTATCCTCACCCCGTCTTTAGCCAATACATTACAACCCGAAAAGTCTTGACCTTGACCGAGTTGAGTCACAAAAGGTGGAGGAGTCATGATTTCTCATTTTGGATGTCTAGTGCAATGTGCTTAAACCTCACTCTTGAAATCTCTCTATGCTATTCTTTGAGCTATGTGTTGTCACCAAGCTTGGTCTACTTGAAGCTAAGGAGGGTCGCTTGGAGAGAGCAAGAGAGAGAGTAAATGACTTTATTTATTGCAATTTTGAAAGTTGCACACAATTTGTGATATCTATTTGACTCTTTTTTGATTTCTAGTTGGGGGGGACATCTATTCTCCTAATTAGCAACCCTAAAGTCCAAGGAATCCAATCCAAAGCGCACTTTGTTTTATTTTCTTTGTTTTTCTTTTTGTTTTTGTTCTCCTCTTATGTTCCTTGTGTATTGGAACACCTTTGCCTTGATTTCTTCTTATTTCTGGAGTTGGGGTCTTCTCTTTCGAATCCCTCACGAGACCTTCCTCGTCCTTCTTAGCGATTTGAGGTTAAAAGGCTTGTCACTAGTTGCTAAAAGTGACCGTGATTCCTACGAAACTGAGTTAGTGTATAGATTTCTTCTTTCTTTTTCTTTGCTTTGCTTAACTTTGCTCGAGGACGTGCAAAGGTTCTAGTTAGGGGGAGTTGATAATGCCAAAATGGTCACAATTTAGGCACTATTTCCTTCCGTATTTTGGCCTTTATGTGTTTTTTTCGTATCATTTCAATAACCTTGTTGTTAGATTTACTTTGTTTAGTTTTGCAAAGATTTGTTGGTTTTTAGTGGTTTTTATAGGATTTTTTTAGTTTTCTCTTTGTTTTTCTATCTTTGTATCACTCAATTGCAAGCTATGTGAGTAATTTGCAAGTTGCTAGATGTGCACATGTTGGTTTTAAGCCTTCCTACTTGTTGGTTTTGATTGTGGTTGCTATGGTTGAGCCTAAGGCACGTAAACGTTTGCTCTAACATCTTCTTCGAGCCATATTTTTTTGTATACTTTAATTATGCAGGTGAGATTTTTGCATTGGAGGAGGACTCCAAGAGCTTTTACAACGGTATATTACAAGCTGCAATCGATCAACGAGCAAGAAGTTATGACCGTTCAAAATTGAGCAGTTCAGCTTGAGTTTGCACGCGCATCGAGGTGTTGCCCGCATAGGTTCGCACGCGCGTCTGGTGCCCGCACGCGCGCCTCTGCCCGCGCGTGTGGCACGCGCCTGCACAGAACCCCTTTCACTTCTAGAAGCATTTTTGGCGCGCACGCGCGTCTCCAAGTCCGCACGTGCCCCGCACGCGCCTCCTGGGTCGTATGCACCTCCCCTGCCCGCGTCTGTAGCCTTTTCACTAGCTTTTGGCAGGCGCGCATTATCTGGTCACACCCGCCCCCGCACGTGCTCACCCTCGCACGCGCCGTCCGCCACGCAACTACTGGTAGCCCTTGGATGTTGACTTTGACCTGTTGACTTGACTTGGAAGAGCTTTGAAGGAACATTTCTAAATTATAATGGGAAACTTGTATTATGAGAGCTTGAATTTGGGCTTGTATATATAGTTGAGGAGACAGAAACTAAGGAGAATAGTGTAGGGAGATTGTAGTTACATCTTTAGAATAATTTTCAGATTTCTATCTTTCATCTTCTTCTTCTCTTCAATCTCCATTAGAGACTAGCTTCAAGTTATAATTTGCCTAGAATCTTCATTCTTGCTCAAATCTTTTAATCTTTATATTACTTTTACCTAAAATTTCAAGTAATTCCATTTCTTTGCTTAGATTTCAGTTTTATTGTTGTTGCTATTAGTTTTGCTGATTTTCATTTTTGCAACTTTTTGTGGGTATGTTTTAATGCTTTTGCTTTTGAGTTCTTGTTACTAGTTTGCTACTACTTGTGTTTGTGAGATTTTGGTTGTAGTTTTTCTTGGTTGGATATAGTATTGAGTAGTTCTTTGATACCCTTTTGTTTATACAATTCTTGCTTAATGGCTTCTCTTTCTTGGTTTTCCTTTGTTTTTCATGTTATTCCACTTCTAGCATCGTTGTGTGAGTTGTTAGCAACCTAGGCAAGTGTAGAAAGTCCCTTCTATAATCATTTCAATGCCAAGTATAATGAATTGCTCTCTCCAATCACCAAATTTTCCCTGAATTGTGATTCCTCAAACCTTATTGCTTTGGATTTGCCACCCATTGTTTTTGGGGTGAGAGGTGCTTGATTCAACCCTTTGCAAGAATTGTGTATGGATTTGACTTGGTATTGGTTGATTCTTGATTGTTCAAATCTAGTAAAAGCTTGAGGGACTTGTGTTTGACTTGAATTGAGAGGGTTAGTTGATTTGGGAAATGATATAATCAAAATTCCAAACCATGATTACAATTACCCTTTTGATGGAGTAGAACACCACACACTTTGATTGGCATAATCCTTTACTATAGAATGTGAACTAGTATCTCCTAGGTGATTAGAATATTTGTTTTTCCAAATTCTTTTTCAAGTTTGTTCAATTAGCTAGTTTTCATAAAAATTCCCTTTCAAAGTTAATGCTTCCAAATTAGACAAGTTTGACATTAAATCCTTTGATTCTCTCCTAGGATCGACCCCTTACTTGCTACTATACTTTGTATATAGCTAGTAGTAATCGATTTATAAAATTTCATTTAAGAGTGTCTCGATTTGGCTTTTCTAGCCCAACGACCCTAGCCGGCACCCGATCAACCACTAGGGTTTGGGAGTGAGAGTTGCTTGATCAACCTTTGCAAGGCGATTCGAAGGGTTCATCTAGGTTGTTGTTTAATCATTTCATTCATTCTTCGTGAGGACTTGAGCGGACTTGGGTTAAGCATGATTGGAGTGTTTGGAACTGGAAATGATTCCAACAACATTGCTAAACTAAGATCACCAATTACCTATTATTGGATTGAGATTAATCCGAGTTTGATTGGCACAAAATTTCTTTATAATAGATGGGCTAAAACTAGTAACTCCTAATTTTTTACATTATTGTTTTCCAAAGTTCATGTTCTAGTTCAATATAGATTAGTTTTTCCAAACTTCAAAAATTCAAGTATGTTTTCTCCCCAATTAGATTGATTAAGCTTGAGTAACTAATTTTGATCCTTCCTGTGGTTTGACCCATTACTTACTCACTATACTAGTATAGTTAGTAGTCTTGGTTTTATAAATTTTCATTTGATAGCCTCATCTTAGGAAATCCAACGACCCCAATATGAGAGCATCGTCACTTTACATTCTGCTCCATACAGGAACCAACCCAACTAGTTCCTCTCATATTTGAAAAAAGAAGATAAATTAAGAACGAGTATCAATCACTCAATTCACCCACCTCTTGAGTGCTAAAAAAAAAAATCAATCAGTTGGCTTGAACTTTTGCAAGTCCGCAGCAAATAATTTCTCGGGGATCTTGGTTGAGATATCCTCGAGCTCGGTTGTCTCAAAGTAGGCATTCTTTTTAGTTGCCTTCAAGACCATCTTTTCAAGGTTCTTGGGTGTTACCTCAGATGATTTGGCATGCTCAAGTACTGCWAGGTTAGTTTGCAAAGCTTGGATGGTGGCTTGCATTTCGGCCATGACATTGTTTTCTTGACCCATTGGTTGAGGTGAGGAGTGTATTGTGTCTTCCATGTTTGTTAAACTAGTAAAGGAGAGCTTCGACTTCGGAATGGGCCTCCGAGCTGTCCGACTTCGACCCCCAACTGGATGAGCCCCGTGTTTACGAACTCAAGCCAGTGGTGTATTTGAGCTTTGCCCTATCCAGTTTGCACAAGGACCAACAGTTATGTTCCATGTTGGTTCAACCTGTAATGTAATGCATGTCTTAGGGGTGATCATTCCCTTGCCAATTCATTGACTCAAAAAGTAAAACACTTGAACGTCGAAAATGTTTACTTCTGCCTTTTATTTTTCATTTTTTTCGTTTTATTAAAGGGCGAAATGTAAAGGTTCAACATCCGTTTATAATTGCATGACTCAACAATGCACAACACCTAATTAMTCCAATTTACAACCATTTTGACATTACGATGCCTAAGGAATGATCACTTCGCTATATGAAGATTGTGACTGTTACATGATTTAATGACTTGTTTGTTTTAGGAAAAACTGATTTTAACTGTCCCAACTAATTGTGATCCTTCATAAATAGTCCCAACTATTGATTATTCCATAACAGTCCCAACTATAAGTGAAATTTTTTAAAAACAATTTCAACTATTGATGATCTTCTAAAAACAGTCCCAAATGGAATTGATTTAAGAAAACATGTAAAAGTTGGGATCATTTTTGTAAAAATTCACTCAAAGTTGGGACTATTATGGGATAATCAATAGTTGAGATTGTTTATGMAAGATCACAATTAGTTGGGACTATTAACATCTATTTTTCCTATGTTTTATGTACGCAAAGCTAGGGTCCTTAGTGAAAAAAACACATAGCACGTTGTCACACTAGCATGAACCCTATAAGCAAAAGAAAAATAGAAGTCCAGCAAGTTAGAGTATGTTGCTACATGTTTTAACAGGTCGGTCCGGGTGTCCAAGTGGTTCCCATGACTAGGCTTATAATTGTCCTTAACACATCTAGCCCGTTGTGATGATCAAAGAAGGTCTAAACCATTATGGCTTTACAGGGCACTCGGTCACGCATCATGGTGGGGATGGGTATTAAGCTTAAGAATTATTTACATAGCTAGTGCATAAGCGCCAATCTTAAGCGAGCCCCCCCCCCCCC
>SNQN01004276.1:38844-53178 GCA_008642245.1 Bassia scoparia
AATAAACATCTAGAAAGCATAATTGTGTCTAATAGGATGTGACTAAGGTTTTAAATCTAGTAATGGATTGAAATCTGACAAGTTAGGAGCGAAAATGCCAAAAAAAGGCCAAAAAATGGCCTAAAATGTCAATATTTTGCGTAAAATGGTCTTGTGTCGTTGTAATTGATTCAATCAACATCTAGAAAGCATAATGGTGTCTAACAGGACATGTTTAAGGTTTGAAATCTAGTAATGGATAGAAATGTGATAAGTTAGGAGCAAAAATACCAAAAAAGGCCAAAAAATGGCCTAAAAATGTCTGTTTTTTGCGTAAAAGGGTCTCGTGTCGTTCTAATTGACTCAATCAACATCTAGAAAGCATAATGGTGTCTAATAGAACGTGTGTACGGTTAGAAATCTAGTAATGGATAGAAATGTGACAAGTTAGGAGCGAAAATGCCAAAAAACACCAAAAAATGGCCTAAAATGTCAAGTTATTGCATAAAATGGTCTTGTGTTTTGTTCTACTGGACTCAATCAACATCTACCAAGCAAAATGGTGTCTAATAGGACGTGTATAAGGTTTCAAATCTTGTAATGGATAGAAATGTGACAAGTTAGGAGCGAAAATGCCAAAAAAAACGTCCAAAAATGGCCTACAATGTCAAGTTATTGCGTAAAATGGTCTTGTGTCATTCTAACCAATTCAATCAACATCTAGGAAGTTCAATCRTGTCTAATAGGATGTGACTAAGGTTTTAAATCCAGTAATGGATAGAAATCTGACAAGTTAGGAGCGAAAATGCCAAAAAAGGCCAAAAAATGGCCTAAAATGTCAATTTTTAGGTGTAAAATGGTCTTGTGTCATTCTAATCGACTCAATCAACATCTAGAAAGCATAATGGTGTCTAATAGGACATGTGTAAGGTTTGAAATCTAGTAATGGATAAAAATGTTACAAGTTATGAGCGAAAATACCAAAAAACGCCCAAAATGGCCTAWAATGTCAAGTTATTGCGTAAAATGTTCCTGYGTCGATCTAACCGACTCAATCAACATCTAGAAAGCATAATGGTGTCTAATAGGATGTGTCTAAGGTTTTAAATATAGTAATGGATAGAAATGTGAAAAGTTAGGAGCGAAAGTGCCAAAAAAAGGCCAAAAAATGGCCTAAAATGTCATTTTTTTGCGTAAAAGGGTCTCGTGTCGTTCTAATCGACTCAATCAACATCTAAAAAGCATAATGGTGTCTAATAGAACCTGTGTGAGGTTAGAAATCTAATAATGGATAAAAATTGTGACAAGTTAGGAGCGAAAATGCCAAAAAACACCAAAAAATGGCCTAAAAGGTCAAGTTATTGCATAAAATGGACTTGTGTCGTTCTACTCAACTCAATCAACATCTACCAAGCAAAATGGTGTCTAATAGGACGTGTCTAAGGTTTAAAATCTTGTAATGGATAGAAATGTGACAAGTTAGGAGCGAAAATGCCAAAAAAACGCYTAAAATGGCCTAAAATGTCAAGTTATTGCGTAAAATGATCTTGTGTCGTTCTAACCGACTCAATCAACAACTAGGAAAAGTTTTGAAATCTAGTAATGGATAGAAATGTGACAAGTTAGGAAGGAAAATGCCTAAAAACGCCCAAAATGGTCTAAAATGTCAAGTTATTGCGTAAAATGGTATTGTGTCGTCCTAACCGACTAAATCAACGCCTAGCACGCATAATGGTGTCTAATAGGACGTGTCTAAGGCTTGAACTCTAGTAATGAACAGAAATGTGACAAGTTAGGAGCGAAAATGTTAAAAAAGCTCAAAATGGCCTAAAATGTCAAGTTATTGTGACAATTGGTCTTGTGTCGATCTAACCGAATCAATAAACATCTAAGAAGCATAATGGTGTCTAATAGGATGTGTCTAAATTTTAAATCTAGTAATGGATAGAAATGTGACAAGTTAGGAGCGAAAATGCCAAAAAACGCCCAAAAATGGCCTAAAATGTCAATATTTTGYGTAAAATGGTCTTGTGTCGTTCTAATCGACTCAATCAACATCTAGCCTGGGTTGTGCAGGGCCACGCGAGTTGTCTAATTCAATTGTCGGTGTTAGAACTGGTGCTGAATATTTGATGAATGAGTTGGCTTCCTGGGCTGGTGTAAGTGAACCCTAGAAATAGAGGATTCACACTTCTGTTCAATGAGAGAAGGACTGTGGCTAGGGAGCTTAGCTGAACACTTGTTCCGCGATGTTGATCGCGTACCGAATGCCGGATGGGGGCCCGGACGAAGTTGGCGTCTGAGGTCGCTTGCTTTCTTGGGATGGGAGTTCTTGCAGACAGGGACTGAGGTTTGTGGAAATGAATAAACGTTGGGCTTGCTATTTGGAGAACACTCAACTGTCTCGCCGGCTGGGGCTCGGAGTCGCGTTGCGCGCAACAGACGCGGGATTGGGAGGGCCTGAACCGGTCTTCGGTGTCTGATAGCATACGTAACAGTACGGGCTCATAGCATGGTAGGGTTAGGAGTTTTGCACATCGACTTGTTGCGAATGAGGGGGCAGCATGCGAGACTAGGGCTTACTTCGCTACTAAGTACATGGTATAGGTGATGGGCTTCCTTTCAGCCAGACTGCTGTGCGAAGCTCTGGGATCCTACTAAACAGGTGCTGTTCCCTGGACGCCTGGCCTGTGGCCATTCCGCCCAAGGTGCCAAGCAATTTTAAGTTTTGCAGAGGCACGCTTAGGGGGATGGTTGAGGTTGTTGTTCGTCCGAAGGAAAATGCCTGGTTATGGTGTCGTCTGCCGGCGCGTCTTTGGAAAGACTGGAGCTGGAGTATACTGTCTATGCACGTATGTGTGCGAGTCACGGGCTAGTACAACCGTCACGGTGTCGACGGGAACGGACAGATTGTTTTTGGTACTAAGGGAAATCTCGTGTTGTGGGTTATAGGTCATTTCAGGACAGGCCTACGACCGACCTTCCCGAATTTCTCTCCGACTGAAAGGAGGGAGACTTTAGGTTGCGGGAGGAATCAGTTGTGGGTCATTGACATTGCTACCGTTGTGACCCTACAATCTTCGAAGGAGATGGTTCAGTTAATATCTTAGGATCGCTCCTGAGGGACGCGCAGCCCTCAGTCCTTGGGAGGCGGTCAGAGGCAGTAATGGTAGCAACGGCGGGATTAGGATCAAGGCCGTATACGACGCGAATGTCTAGGCTCACGACGATTGGGAACAACTAGCTGGTTGACCGTGGCAATGTTCGTTCTGTTATCTATGTTGGTTTCAGGAATATGCTTCTTAGGCGTGGGGGGGCGAAGGACATAGATTGGACGCAAGGAAATTCATTTGATGGACCGTGCTATGGGAGCGTGGTTTACCCTCCGGATTTCCCTCAGGATAGCTTGGGGGCTCATACTGTGGTACTGCCGAGTTTTCTTGAGGTTTTAGCTTAAAAGCCACTGATTCATGGTAGGTGTCTGGCATCCTGGCGTGGGGGTCTGTTTCTGCCTCTTGGCCTGCTTATATGGTCGACCACTTCTCCTGGAGCTCCTAGATGGGCAAGGTTCAAGGGAAAACTCTCAGTAATACTGATAGGAGGTTTAGAGATGTGTTGTCATTGCTTGGCTCAGTGAGACTTGCCACAAATTCTGATTGCAGCCGGCATGCACTTAGGACGGACATTCGGTAGAGCCACTAGTACGCAAGTAGTGTGCCAAGTTTGTTGGGGTAAGTCGCTTTCCAGAAACCTTGGCGTATGCGGGGGACATTGTTTTACTTTGGAAGGGCACGCGGGGTTCTATTCGTGTGCCAACTCCCTGCGCGTCTCAAATCCCCTTGGCTTGAATCAGATTCTCATCACTAAAGGTGTGTGTGGTCGGATTTAAGACAGCAGGACGTGGTCATGGAAGTCGAAATCCGCTAAGGAGGTGTGTGGAACAACTCACCGTTACTGCCGATCAACTAGCCCCGAAATGGATGCGCTGGCGCGCGCGACACTTGTTCTCTTGGTTGAGTAAACTTCGAAATTAGTTAGGTTCCGGTCGTGCAGGGAGGTGGTTCCGAGGCCTGCTTTCGTGACCGTACGTCTGAGGCGTTCTTTCTTTTACCCTCCTGACATATGCGGTTTTGCAGTTGTTTAAGGAGCCTGTGTGTGCGAATGGGAGGCCAGGGTGCGCTGGAGCTGGTTCTCCCTCTGTTTGTGTTGACGCAGGCGAGGTTCATTCCTGTGCGGTGGTAGTAGCACATGTTGTTGGGTCAGAGGATAGACTAGCATACTCAGTGTGAAAGAGACGAAGAGAGACGGGTACAATGGTTCATGTCAAGCATTGGGTCCTACTATTCTGGGCCAGGTATCGTCTACATGGGGAGTTATGGTGGTCGAGGGATGCGTGTGGGAAAGTAGACGGGAGGACGGCCGGCCTGTGGTGCTATGGGAGGTACACGGCGCGGTATTCGCGCGAGCTTGAATGAGCGAGGTCGCGAGAGTTCTCAAATAGGAATTTATCTACGAACGAGGGAACACTTGCTGAGAGTTTGTGTTTTAGATTTCGTGCGCGGACCATTATATTGGCCGTTTTTAAGGTGGGAACGTTGCTAAGCGGGATCGTATGGATACCGCGGCGAGGACTTTGTCTTTACCCTGGGCTCTTCTGGACAGAAGCTTCTCAACTGGGGAAGAGAGAGTTTTTACTTCTTTCTTTGCTCTGATTTAACAACTGCCCAGCGCAAAGCTGGTTTTGGTACATATATGTGCGGGCTGATGGTGATGCAACGAGGCCGCGGGAGAAATGGCTGGACTAACGCAGATGGACGGAGTAGGCGTCTGGGTGGCTTAGGCGGCTATGGAAGAAGACACCTCTGCCTACGTTGCGTGCAGGTGTACACCGGTGAGGGTGAAACCCGCGCTTACGGCCCTTGTGGCGAAATAATGGAGGAGCCACGAGAAGTGCCACGAACAACGGACACAGCAGCCTTTGCGCGATCTGTGGTGACGGGCATAACTTGGTATGGTATTTCAGCGGTGCATCGGGCGGATAAAGCTGATTGATAACAGCCTTCTTTATGGGTACGGTGAATAAATGTTTGATGTAGGGTGTCAAGGAGGTTGGTGGGTTCGGAAAAATGGATCCGTCAACTTCGGATGGGAAATATTGGAACTTGAGCTCTCGAGTGTTGTTGGGGGCTTCGTAGGGGCGTCCCTGGCAGCTTCTTTCTATGAACCGGCGAGACTTCATTGGGGTCAAGGCGCTCTTCTCAAAGTGGTGACGGAGGCTGTGGGTCGGGGTAACTGGACTGATCATCGCAGGTGTGAGGTGGTCAGCTGCTGCCGTATATGCGCACTTTTGGGGATTAGTGGCTTGGTGGGCTTTTGACCTCCCTGTGACTGGGCTACTTGGCATCAGCTGCAGTAGGATTGGGCTCTATTGGCCAGATTGACATGGGCCTGGGTGGCTTTGGCTGGTGGCTCATGGGTGACCGGCGAGAGCTGGGTCGAACACACGCTGTCGTCCGGGTACGGACACGGCATCAGGAACTGGATTACGGGTGATGAACAAGGCCTCCGGCATGGGGCGGTGGATCGTGTAGGGCCTGGGACCTGGCGGCTTAGCATGCGCAGTTCCTTAGAGGTAACCCAATCGACGCACACGCTCGAGAAACGGGGTGAGTTATGTTCCTCCAGGCCTTATGGTAGTCTCGGAGCATAAGCAATTGCCATATTGAGACCGAAGGGTGGCTACAGATCTAGGGAGAACCATTAGCGGGCGGAAATGGGCCGTACACACCTGTTGGCTTAATTGGACAACAAAACAGAATAATTGGCAGAATTGGTACACTTTGATGCGGGATTTGTTACGCAATGTGGATTGTGCCAGATGCTCTGGAATGTCAAAAGTCGAAGAAATTGGACTGAAACCAACATTGCGGCGGGGATCTATATTTAAGGTTCTGTCCACATTCTGTGTCGCAAGCATAGAGCAGGTTGATACATATCGCCAAGCTCGGGTGTAGATTTTGTCGGTAGAACAATTGTTGCCAGGTACGTCATGCTGTGGGCTCGGTCAGGGTCGCACTTTCGAGAAGCGTATATGACAGAGGGCGGGGATTAACGCAGATTGGGTATCTCACCTTCCGAGGTGACTTGGTCCGGGTGGGGCTTGGCACCTCGGAATGTATACGCTACATTGGCAGGTGGTTGCGAGGTAGGCTGGTGATCAACCGGATATGAGGGAGTCCACAACACGCACGAAGCGGACGGGCCTTGGCAGAATCAGCGGGCGAAAGAGAACCCTGTTGGACTGTCGACTCTAGTCCGACTGTTGTGAAGTGACTTGAGAGAGTGTAGGAATAAGGTTGGGAGCGGTTGGTTTCGGCTAGGAGCGTGCAATGTTGTATACAAATCCCACTCGTGAGATCGTCTTTAACGGGATATGACATGTTGGTATAGCTTACCTCCATTAGAAATTTTGGCAAGCCGTGAGGGTTCAACAGGGGTGCTACATCCTTTTGATCAGGCTACGGCTTTTTCTGTGGCGGGCGATCGGGGTGGGGTAGGGGAACAATTGAGGTGTGTTCAGGACGGGGAATTGAGATTTTGGTTGTAGACGTTCTTGGCCCAATGGGTCGCGGCGCGACTGGTACGTGTTTGGGAACAAGATGCGGAGGTGTCCTATCTTTCATGTACGTGCTAGACTCTTGGCTAATCGAGTCCATATCATACAGAGGTAGGATCTATACTTAGTTACGTGGCAAACAATGTTAAAGCTTGGTACGATTTGCCGTTTGAAGTATACGTCACGTATTTTAGGATATGGTCCGCAACTGATTAAGCCATTAAAACTTGAACCAGATGAAGTGGTTGTAATAAGCCCTGTGGCTAACAGATTATGTCACGAAGGGGCTAGGACGTACTATGTCCTAGTAGAATTGGTGATCACTTTTGGTGATTAATAATCTTGGTCTATAGAGAAATATGTGGGTTATGCCAGTAGCAAGGGTTGGTCATTAGGTAGATGCTATATATAACGTGGAGCTTAGTCACACACAGGTTGCCCGGTCATCATTGGTTTGCAAATCATTCAAAGTTATAAATAATGGAAAGATCGCATAGATTGAAGGTGGTCAAAAGCTCTCGGAAGTAAATCATGAAACTCATCTTACCCACGCTTCATCGCGCCAAAAGAAAAAAAGGTGCGCTCTGTCTCGCAAACCGCCGATGATACGCATCCTGCCGTTGAATCTGGGCTACATGAAAACAGAAGAAAACAATTGTTAGTGCTTGATAAAGGGCAGGCGGATAGGATCTGTATCGCCTCTCAACTTGCTCATAGCGAAGAATAACGCACATTGTTAGTGATGTGTGACAATGAATAATAAGATGAATGAACAAAAACGAAGAAACCCTGCAGAACATCGTGAAACCCTACATATTTATCATGAATAAGTTAAAGTGAGTTTGTACGATAGCGGTTCGCTTTAATTATAGTTAAACTCATAAAATGGTAGTCATATTAAAGAAAGTGAGAAGAGGATTATTGGTGAAGTAATCTCAGATTCAAACGCCTTTGTTATACGTTGTTGAATTTCGAAAGAGAATGATGCTATGACTTAAAACGATAATGGTATCGATGCGTGTTTTGAGTGTTTTAAGAGAGGAGAGAAGAGAGAGTAATGGCGTAGCGAGGCATACTGCGGTTGCGTGAATATGAAAACGTGCCTGGACGAGCAAGGGAAGAGTTGATGTTATAGCACGGAGGCAATTTTGATTCAAATAACCTGCGTATATACCTGTATATGAGCGTGATATAGCTGCTTCTCGTATTACGTTCATATACCACGCGTATACTACGCTGCTGACTTCCATAATTGTTTTGGAATTTTGTTGTATATATTGGAAGGCGTATATACGCTCTGTTGAGCTAGATACGCTCGCTGATCAGCGTATAGTACGCTCAATCATCTTGCGTATATAGCGCTCAATGTTTCTCGTATATGAATTTCCAAAACCGTCGATATCTTGATTTCCTCGATTTTATTTCTGTGATTTTTCTTGATTCCGGCACGTAGTACACCTTGGCCGCTCAAGCAAGCGTAGTTTAGCATGTATGCTAAGAAGGTTTTCAGCACGTATAACACGGGTATGTTGTTGTTCTAATTATTCCTGCGGTCGTATTTTTCTTCTGCGATATTCTGCGTATGTTTACACATGGGCAAAATCGATTGAGAAAATCAGTGTAGAAAACATAGAAAATATTTAAAAATACTGCGGATTTCAGAAAAAATGTGAGGGACCATATGAAAAAAAACGTGGAGAATCGCTTTGAAGAGACCCTTTGAGAACTTTGGAGAAAACCGAGAAAATATTGTTTTGCCTTGCTTTGAGGAGCCTTTGGCTCATATTTCGAGTAGGACCGTGCCGGCGTTTGTCAACTGTTTGTTGATTCGAAGCATTCTTTTTCCTTGTATTCGAAACAAATGGCGAGACTGCGTATGTTTCATCCACGGGATTACTCATTTGGGAGGAGCACAGTTTCAGCGTGTCTACGAGCCGGTCTTCTTTTGGCTTTTTTTTGCTCCTGAGAATGTCCTTTTTAGTCCATCGCTGAGATTATCAAAGCCTTGACAAGCCACAATCCTATTAGACAACGCTATGCCTGGTTAGATGTTGATTGATTGTGGATGACACAGAGAATGTTACGCGCTCTGGACACAATTGGGCTATTTAGCACATATTTGGGTCATTTTGCGATTCTTCGCCGTGCCAACTGATGTACATGTTATCCATTACTGTTGAATTTCAAACCTTAGGACACGTTGAAGTCCTAATTAGACAGATTAGATACTTCAGAATGGTTGATCGGGTCAGTTTAGAATCGAAACACAGACCCAGTTTTCGCAACTACTGACAGCCACTTGGGTTTAGGCGCGCTTGATTTGGGGTGTTCTGGGCATTGGTTCCGGTTTAACGTGGTCAGACATTTTCTATCCATTTACAGTATAGCACAACTTAGGCGCTCTTGATTAGACACATTATGATGTGATAGGTGTTATTTGGCATTGGTAGAATGACCATGGGCCTTTGTTAATGAAGAAACTGATAGTTTAAGGCCATGTTTTGGTCTTTTTTGGCGTTTTTTTGCTCCTACTTGTCTGTCACATTTCTTCATCTATGATCGATTTAACTTAGAACGTCTAATAGAGACTAATTATGCTTGCTCCAGAGCTGGTTGATTGAGTCGGTTTCGAACGACACAGCAGCACCATTTTACTGCAATACTTGACATTTTAAGGCCATCTTTGGTGCGTTTTTTGGTATTTTTCGGTCTCTACTTGTACATTTCTATCCAGTCTCAAATTTAACCTTACACATGTCATATTAGACACACCATTATCTTTCTAGATGTTGATATGGTGCCTTAGAAGAGACACACAGACATTTACACGCAAAAAAATGTTGACATTTTGGGCGATCTCTTGGTGTTTTTTGGCATTTTTGCTCTAACTGTCACATTTCTATCCATTAACTGGTGTGTAATTAAAGCGTCTGACAATCCTATTAGACATATGGTGCTTTTCGATGTTGATTGAGTGCGGTTAGATCGACACAGGAGTTTAGAACATTCGTCTCACGCTCCAATGCTCACATTTACGGTCTCCGTTCTGGGCGTTTTTTGGTTTTCCTTCTACTGTACATTCTATCCATATATAGATTTACAAAATTTCTGAGTTGATGATCGCTAAGACATACAGGAGATTTTACCGCAACTGCAAATGACATTTAGTCATTTTGGCCGTTTGTTTTGGCATTTGTTCGTGATCGTCTATCTGTCACATTTCTATCCAATACTAGATTTAAACCTTAGACACATCTATTAGATTACACCATTATGCCTTTCAGATTTTATTGCGTCCAGTAGATCGCACACAGCAGATTAGTCGCAATAATTGACATTTGTAGGCATTTTGCAGGTTTTTGAAGGCATTGTTCGGCGTCCTAACGGGTGTCACATTTCTATTCATGTACTAAGATTCAACCTTAGACCGCGTCTATTAACCAGTATATGCGTGTAGCGTTGATTGTAGTCCGGTTAGGGACGCACAATACATTTTCAACCGCATAACTGCATTCTTAGGCCTTTTGGGCATTTTTTGGCATTTCCTTTTAACTTGTGCCATTTGCTAATCCATTCTTCTAGTTTCAACCTTTTTGCTAGGATGTTCTTAAATTGAGTCGGTGTAGAAGAAAGAGCCATTTTATAAACGCATAATCATGACATTTTAACATTTGTGGGCGTTTTTTTGGCATTTTTTCCGTCGCTAAGTGTTACATTTATGCCGATTATGCACTGAGATTTTAAACGTTGAGACCTGTTGATTCCTATGTGGTTTTTCATCACAGGTGATGACAAACAGTTGAAGAAGAGGTATTGGTCCCTGATGAATAAGCTGAGGGTCTGACAGTGAGGATTGTTCTTGTCAGCGCTTGAAAGAAGGGACATGTGAGCTAACAAGTTTTATATTGTGCAAATTGCTTATGGTTTGCCATCACATGAGGAATTTAAACTATGAGCAGAATAGCCTGTGAGGGAAGACACCGGAGAGTTCAAGCTATTTGAAGGATCAAGGAATCTTTCGAGAAGTTTGTAGAACATTGAAGATAGTTTAGGATTGACAAGTTTCTTGTTGTATAAGTGCATATGAATGGTGCTTTTTTTTGCGTGTCTTGTCTTTTGGTTAATGGAGTGGGTCCTTGCGAATCTCTCCTTACTGCTGTGAACGGCAACATAACAGTTTGGTTGGTTGACTTTGGACCCTACCGATTGGGAGAACAGTTTGTACTGTTCTCACAGACGCGGATCTCTTTGTCGACAAAAAAAGATTTTTTGGAAATGTTTTTTAAAATTCTTTTGGAACAGTGTTTTCTTAAAACGATTTTATCGATTCAAGATGATCTGGCGGGCAATTATTGTTGATTAATATGGTAATTATATTTAAGATCAATCTAAAACTGACATAATATATTATATCATCTAGTATGCGAATATAGTCTTAATGGAACTTGTTAAAAATATAAGAACGCTACCCTTCATATTTTTATTTTTCTTTATTCTAAGGACGGCTTCTGCATCATTAGTATTGCTTAAAAATATCCCTACGCATTACTAGCCGACAGAATTTACTACTCTCTCACGTCTTAAAAGGTGTATATTTGAGAGAAAAGAAGAAAGAAAAGTCCAAGCCTACGATCAAGCAGTAACGTTCAGTACACAGCAGAGTGCACACATATTGGCGGCCCGATCAAGATACTCTTGGTAAACGTCATAAAGTGAGATGTGAGAGAAAAGAAGTTGCGTTGAAATTACTCAACGAAGGGGGTTGGTAATTGAGTTTAGGTTTTCTTGATAGTTAGTTAACCGAGGTGCTTTGAGTTCAATGTGCGAATGTGACCTTGGGTTGAAGGTGTGGGGTGAATTGGTATGTGTAAGTCACGTAACATTGTGAGAGAGTGCTTTCGGATAGAATTAATAAAAGTAACTAGGCATAGAGGAGCGTGCCACGAGGTTGGGGTGACCTGTTATTTGTGTGTTCTTTATTTTCTGAAGCTTTGTCGCGACTATCGTCGGCTACAATAGCTGTTCACATTATCGCTGGTGGAACAGTGCCAACTAGTCTAATCTATATTACTCTACTACAAATATACAGTGAAGTGCAAATTTTTATCAGGCCTCAACTATTGCAACACTCCGCTAGGCTTGAATGCATTTCCGGAAACCCTTACAGACAGCGTCCTTTAGACATCGATTTTGTATCGTGGGCCGCTCCAAGTTGTCTAAGGTTAAGGTGCGAGTGAAACGCCCCGTGTACGTTGAGGCTATAAGGTTTTCCGACAGTTTATTGAGTTATTCAATTTAAATCTTCCGCACAGATAAATTAATTAGTAAAACCTCACTAGTTGTTTGCGATAGTTTTGTTGATAAATTATCTCACGCATTGCAACAATCATTGAGTTGGTTATGAATTCAGATCTTTTTCGCAATACTAGATTTTAGCGGGCGGGCCAGTTTTTAGCGTTTTTTTGGGCATGTTCAGCATTGCCTGAGACTTGTCACGCACATTTTGCTACCCTTTACATTAACTTAACCTCCTATTAGATAACTGTATCTTTCTAATGTTTATTGAGTCGTTAATTCAGATAAAAACCATTTTACGCAGATAGATTGGACATTTTAAGGGCCATTGGTTGGGGCTTTTTGGTCATTTTCGCTCCTACACCTTGTCACATTTCTTATCTTACGTCAGATCGTCAACCGCTTAGACACGCTAATAAACGACATTCATGCGTGCTAGGCGTGTGATTGATCGGTTGAGGACGCACAGAGTAGATGAGCCTTTTCCTAATACGTGAATTTTAAGACGGCTCAAATTTGGAGGTTTTTTGGCATTTCCTTCCTAACTTGTCACATTCTATCCATTACTGCAGGTTTAAAACTTAAACAGGCTCCTTTAGACACGTATGTGCTTCCTACTGTTTGACTTTGAATTGGTCTCAGAATGACACAGAGCACCATTTTTGCATTTTCTGGACATGTCGTGTTTTGGCATTTGCTGCCTAACGTTGGCTCTACTTCTATCACATTGTGTAATAGAGTGGTAAAACTTAAGACACATCTTTAGAAACCTATTCTGGCTTATCTAGAGCTTATTGAGTCAGCTTAGATCAACCATAATAATTTACAGCAATACGTTGACATTTATTGCATTTCGAGCTTTTTTCAACGATTTCTTTGGCTCCTAACTTGGTCGACATTTTCTAGTCCGCATCCTGACTAGAGTTAAGCCTAAGGACAGACATCCATTGAGACACCATTATGCGTGCTGAGGCTAGATTAAGTTGGTTAGGACGACATGACATACCATTGTTACGTAAATAACTTTACATTTAATGTCCTTTTTTCGTTTTGGGCAGTTGCTTTTTGTCTCTCCTAACGCTGTCACATTTTATCCCATTAGCGCAGATCTTCATGAACTTCGACACGTCTAGTAAACACGATTATGCCTTGCGATAGATGTGATTGCGGTCCGGTTAGGACGTGAGCAAGACACCATTTTTTAGCAATACTTGACCTTTAGGCATTTTGGGCCTTTTTGGCGATAGTTCGCTCCTAACTGGTCACATTTCTATCCATTACTGCATATTAAAACCTTAGACAGTCCTAAGTAGAACATTATGCTTTCGTAGATGTTGATGTCGGTTGATCGACACAGCAGGACCGCATTTAGCCACAATAATAGGTGGACATTTTAAGGCCTTTGGCGGTTTTTGGCCATTGTTGCCCGCCTTTCTACGCTTTGTCAATATGTTCTATCCATTGCTAGCATTCTTACCTTTCACAGTTCCTATTAACCATTGATTGCTTCCTAGATTTGGATTGGGTTGGTTTAGAATGTACACACGACCATTTTTTAATCATAACTTGAGCATTGTTTAGCCATTGGGCTTTTTGGCAAGTCTTTTTGCACCGCTAACTTTCCAACATGTTCTTTAATCTCATTACTGTAGGATTTCAAACTTATATACATCTATTAGACGCAACAATTTCTTCTGTTAGATGTTGATGGTCGGCCTGAGTTAGTAATAGGACACATAGACTTTACGCAACAAATTGGGCAATATTAAAGGCTCAATTTTTGGGCGTTTTTGGGCATCTTTCCGCGTCCAGTATTGTCACAAGTTTATATCTCATTTAGATTCAAACCTTAACACGTCCTATTAGGAGCACATTTATACTTGTTAGATGTTGATTTTGAGTTTGGTTAGACAACAAGACCATTTTTCCAAGAAAACTTACACTTTGAGGCCATTTATTTCGGGTGTTTTTTTGGCATTTTAGCTTTAACGTTTGTCACATTTCGTCTCCATTAACCTAAAGGTTGGGAAACATAGAAACGTTCTGTATTATAGACTGACCATTATGATGTGAAGCGGGTTTGATTCATTGGTTAGAATTGAAGACATGACCATTTTATGAAAAATTTTGAGTCGTGTAGGCCAATTTGGGTATTTTTTTGGCTTTTCGCTCCTCTTGTAACTTTCAGTCATTAACTTTAGACCTGAAGACGCAACAGCCGTTATTAGACACTGGGTTATGATTGCTCAGAATGTGATTGGTTCGTTGGACACCGAAACAAGGGACATTTAAACCAATCAATGTGACATTATTAGGGCCATTTGGGCGTTTATTTGGATATTTTCGCTATAAAGACTTGTCGAATTTTATTCATCATACTAGATTGCTCCAAACTTTACGTGCATGTCCGCTCATTGAGACATCCATTATGGGCTTTTCTAGAG
>SNQN01004277.1:8753-37336 GCA_008642245.1 Bassia scoparia
TTTTTTTTTTTTGAAAAGGCGAAGTTCAAAGTTTCGACGTCCGTTTACAATTGTATGACTTAGCAAAGACATAATGCCTAATGATTCTAATTTACAACCACTTCGACATTACGACGCCTAAGGAATGATCACCTTGTTATATGAGGAGTGTTACATGACACAATGACTTATTTGTTATGTATGAAAAGCTAGGGTCCTTAGTCTAAAAGCACGTAGCACGTTGTCACGCTAGCATGAACCCTATATGCAACAGAAAACAAAAGTCCAGCCACCTAGAGTTAGTTGCTACGTTATCGAATGGGTCAGTCCGGGTGAGCAAGAGGGTCCCATGACTAGGCTCAGAACGATCCTTAACACATCCAGCCCGCTGTGATGTTCAAAGGAGTTCTAAACCATTACAGCTTTGTAGGGCAGGCAGCCGCGCGTCATGGTGGGGAAGGGGATCAAGCTTAATTAAGAGTTGGTTACATAGGTAGTGCACCAGCTCCAATCTTATGCGAGCCCCTAGGTCTTGTCCCATTCCTTGCCTTGAATAGTGAGACCGTGATGAAATAAAATCAAGATAAATTCATATAAAATTTAAGTGTGATTTTATACGATTGCATATGATTTTATTGCGATTTTCGGGATATTTGGCTGATTTGCCTTACCTCGAATAGTGAGATCGTAATGAAATAAAATCGAGATAAAATCATCTAAAATATATGCTTGATTTTATATGATTGTAGCTGATTTTATTGCGATTCTTGGGATATTTGGCTTCGTCGGGAAGCTTGTTTCGAGGCAAAATATCTCGAGATGGCCCGCTTTGCTCGGTTTTGCATTTTTGCTTAAGAAATTCGTAAATATTAAACCATAAATCGAAAAATTATGGAAAAAATATGTAAAAATTTCTTGTGAAAAATAGTGTGTTGTGTGAAAATTTCATGAATTTTAGAATTGTTTTCTTAATTTAATTAATTATTGCAAAATTAATTAAATTGTTGAAAATTCCAAAAAAATGCCAAAAACGCTTAGAAAAATTCCGAAAAATTCTATAAAAATGTTTAAAAATAAGTTAWWATTATTTAAAAATTAAAACTTACCTTTTGAGGTTCTAAATAACTGAAAGAGGTGTTCGGTGTAAGGGAATTTGCCTTTTTAGGGCCTGTCAGGGTCCTAGCTCTCTCGATTTGACTTGTGTGTTGCGAGGGGTGTCTTATCATTGTCCGTTTTGGGCTACGGACAAATGTAGGTATCTACAATATGGTGGAGATTTTTTTTGTAGATTTTTTTTAAAAAAAAACCTTCCGAGTTCAATCTACAAATCTAAGCACTGGCATTTTTGACATACTCTAGTATAGGCGTGTTCGGCAGTAGTAGCGGTGAAAGTAGCTTTTAGGGGTAGAAGTAGCAGGTAGCTGAAAAGCTAGTAAGTAGTGGTTGAAGTAAATGGTAGCAGATGAAATTAAATTTGTCAATATGAGTGTTTTGCAACAGTAGCGATTATATTTATACTAGAAGAAAATTAATTATCAAGTAGTTTTTTTTTTCGTTACCTTAAATGCTAAATTCTAAAATGTTACTCATATTAGCGTTTGAAAAATGTAGCGTTTAACGGTAAACGCTACTCAATATGGTACTACATCGAACACTAATAAAATTCATTAAGTAACTTTTTAATCTAGTCATAACGCTTAAATCCACCTAAATAAGTAGCGTCGAATACACCCTATGAGAATCTTTAAACACTACACAAGTACTGAATTGCATCCGTGACTCGTGAGAGACAAAATAGAAAAAAAAAATACTCCCTAATATTGACAAATCATCTCATTGCCCTGATTTGTCCAACTTAGAAAATCAACTCATTGCCCTGATTTGTCGAACTTAGAAAATCAACAATTTTCCAGATTTAGTGAAGAGAAGCAAGCATGTTAAAACTTCTCAGTCACTCATAAAGTCAATGCCCTTGTTTCCAAATTTCTTGGAAYAAAACAGCACTAACAGAGTGCTATTGCAACCTCTGAATCAAGAAATGGTGGTTCAAAACTCTGAAAACGTCGTCGTTGCACTAGATAGTGGCCATGCTCGCCTTAATCAATTGGGTTACAAGCAAGAGCTCAAGCGTGATCTCTCGTAATTTTCTTTTCCCCTTAATATTTTCGTTGGTATTTTTTTTTTTTATTCCTTTTGTGGCTTAAATTTGTCATTCTTAGTAGATATTTGGTGGCTTTGTGTCCACTATCAAATTTCATGTTTTAAATTGTCTTAGTGGAATAGTATCCACTAATTATTGAATTATTGGTATATAACAGTGGTGGATCTAGAAATTTTAAAATGGGATAGAATTAGAAACTATGCTTCTTAATTTTGTTTTTTTAATTAAATGTTATAAAAGTATCATTATTAAGTAACATAAATTTGAATCATATACTTCGTACAAGAGAAGACATGAAATTTTCTAAATAATCTCTATTACACTCCCTCGTTCCTAAATGTTTTACTAATTTCAATTTAGAATGCATGCTAATGTACGTTTTGTTTTGATCATATCTTCAACTATACATTACCAAAAATTATAAAAATTATATATTCTTGTAGTAGTTATCAAGACGAATCAAACAAAATCCCAGGTYACTATATTTTGACTTATATGTTAAGAAAAATTTAGAAGATTCTCTCAATTTGTGAATAGTGTCAAAATTTCAAATGTATACAACATTTAGGAACGGAGGGAGTATAAGATAGGGGAGCTATGGTGTCCCTATGAAAATACTTATTTACCTCTAGCTTGCTTTTTGGACAAAAATAATTGGAAAATTTGCTCATATAGCCTCAGATTAGGCCTAATAACCCATATATCCTTGAGGTTTTCGAGTTACCTCAAGTACCCCTGACGTTAGAGGTTAATAGTTAGGATGCCCTTACTACTAACGACCGTTAATGTTCCGTTAGATTTCCATCCAATTTAACCATTGAAGCTACCTAAGTACTCCCTCCGTTTTTTTTTAGTTGTTCCAGTTTCTATTTTGGGATGTTTTTAAATAGTTGTTCCAAACCAATCTAAAAATAACTTTTTCACATTTTACCTGCTTTATTTACTCTAACATTAATGACTTACCCCTCTCTAAAGTCAACTTTCATTACTTTACTCAATCTTTTTACCCAAAATTATTATTTCCCATAAAATTTCATTCACACATTTACTCTTTTACCTAACTTATTCAACTTTTTTCCCAACTTACTCAACTATTTTACTCAACTCAATCACCTCTTAAAAACCGTTCCATAATGGTATGGAACATCTAAAAAAAACGGAGGGAGTATATATTAAACACTTGAAAATAATTAATTAACCTTAAAATTAAAACTAATTCCTCTTTCCTCCTTCTCTAGCTTAGCTGATATTTCTCCCTCCTCCATTAACAACACCTCATACCCCACCTTGTCTACCATCTCCAACCGGACCAGACACTACTAACGACCACTAACCACCGCGACCGACCCTCCCTCATAGACCCACAACTGCAAACTGCAAACAGTGACAGCCCACCCTCCCTCAGTCCCTTGCCACGAACCACCACGACCCACCCCTCGACCCACAACCACCAACTCGAAGCCCAACGACCCCAACCCACGCAAGACGACGCAACCTAAAATGAACTCTAACACACACAACTCCACCGCAACTCAAATTCGAACACATACAACCCACCGCACAACCACTAACTCAACCAACACAACAATCAAGAACACCCCAGCCAAGTACGAAACCCACAACCACGACCAAATTCGAACCCCAAACAACRTCTCAAATTCGCCCAAATTCAAACCCCTTAAATTCGCCCAAATTCGAATCCCATAAATTCTCCCAAATTCAAATCCCAAAATTCGCCCAAACCCACAAATTGGTTGTTGTTGATTCATATTTTTGTTGTGCTATATGACAATTTACAAATTACAGAATCAAAGAAGCAGAGGAGAAGAAAGAAGAAGRAGAGGAGAAATGATGCTAATTGAATAATTTCTCAATTTTTTGATTTTGATTTGAGAAAGTCTGCCAAAATATTTCTCCATTTCTTCAATCTATATTGCTTTATTCATGTTTTAAATTTGTTTTTAACTGTTTTGATCAATTGGSTTGAATTCATGGAGGAGAGAGAAAGCTATGGTGCCAAAAATGGAAGAAAGAATAAAGAAAAGAAGGAAGAGGGAAGAGGGAAGGAGCGGGGTTAGAAAGATGGTTAGATTTGACGGGAAAACTAATGGCTGTTAGTAGTAAGGGCATCCTAGCTATATTTCCAAATATAGTATTTGTTGCAATTAAAACGATATGAAGGAAGTATCATCAACGGGAGCGAAACTAAGTAAGATGAAACGTGAAATTTATTAATTTTATTATAAGTGACATGTATGATGTATGAATAGTGTTACTTTTAAAAATGACGCGAGTATAAAAAAACAGAGGTAGTATGAGTTAATGGGAATATAAAATTTGACGGGTCTGTGTGCAAAATAATGCAGGGTACTATCAAATTTCGCATTTTCATTCTCAATCATATCAGTGCTAACAGGAGTGACAACACTATATAATAATGGGTTGCAGTTTGGAGGGCCAGTAGTGATGGTGTATGGTTGGTTTATAGCAGGGACATTTACAATGTTGGTGGGATTATCAATGGCAGAGATTTGTTCGTCTTATCCTACTTCTGGTGGTCTTTATTATTGGAGTGCTAAGCTTGCTGGTCCTTCTTGGGCTCCTTTTGCTTCTTGGCTCACTGGATGGTAATATTTCTCTCTTTGTTTTCCGAATTTTTGGTATATTCCATATGTGGTGAGGATATTTCTTGCATTGTCTTGTGTAGCTTTGCTTCATGAATTATTTGTTGCATATTGTTTGTAACTTTGTACGTTGGTTTTGGATTTGATTGAGTGTAGCTTTGATCATATTGGTTACCTTTCGTATATGGAGGACTTATTCTATACTACATAGTATTAAGCCCTATTCATTTCATCATTTGGATTGAATGGAATTTAACTGAATTGAACCAGTATAAATGTAGTGTACAAATGAAATGAAAATAAGTCCAAAATAACATGGATTTACTCAGWGATTATTGGAAACGGTGAGTTGATGAGGTGTAATGTCTTAGGTGCACCTTTTAAGAGTTTATATGCTTAGTCGAACTCGAACAATATTTAGTTCTCATAGTTGTGAACCCGAAATTACCAATATTTGAGTATCCATTTCTAATGTTTAACTTGTATTTTTAGTTATCATTATTGTTTCTTAATACTAGCTATAGATGGTCAGTAAGTCAGTTTGTATCTTTGCCTCTTCGGAACAAATTTGTTAATGGTTTAGAATTTGGATGCCTATCCATCCAAATTTGTTAATACTAGCTATAGATACTTTTAGTATTTTTTAATACTAGCTATAGATACTTTTAGTATTGTAATGGTTTAGAATTTGGATGCCTATCCATCCAAAAGTTTGCTAAATTTTGCTATCATATGACTGTTTTTAGTTGCATATTTTCCCCAAAATGCCGAATTGAAACTTTGATTTTGACATAGGGTTTATCTGTAAACTTTAGATTTAATAGCATATACAAAGTTGTTATATGATACACAGAAACTTAATTGATGCTGGAGTCTATGACATTGAGGTACTTTATTTTTGTACTAGGTTAATTTGGGTTTAAACACTTAGGTTGTCAAGTTTGATCTGTACAGTCACCAAGAAGTTTATATATGATGATACACTTAGGTTAATTTAGGTTCTCTGATATGATGATACACTCATGTATACATATGTTTCTATAAAAGACTTGTTTCATAATGCACTTAGAAAATGACAGAAGTTGAGCTGACACATCAAATTTAGTGTATCAAGTTGCTCAAGTTATTGGGTTATGGTGTGACTTCCCCTAAGTTTCCTCTTTGCACAAATGGGATTGAGACAGGGGGACCCTATTTCACCCTTGTTATTTGTAATTTGTAATTTGTATGGAATATCTGTCTAGGCTTCTCCTTTGGGTTGGGCACCAAACTCATTATGCCTTTCATTACAGATGTAAGTCTCTTAAGCTCAATCATCTAGTCTTTGCTGATGATTTGATGCTTTTTTGTAAAGGAGATAAGCACTCAGTTCTTCTTAACATTAGAGCTTTGGCCACCTTTGCTTCCACTTCTGGTTTGGTAGCAAATTCAGGAAAGTCAGCTATATACACTTGTAATATGGATTCTGAGGTTAAGCATGAGGTATTGTAGTTGTCTCATTTCACTGAAGGGTGTTTACCTTTCAAATACTTGGGGATTAAAATTAATGCCAAAAGATTGAGCAAGGGAGACTGTGAGTTTATGGTGGATAAAATCACTAGCAGAATCAGGACTTGGGGCACCAGGACCTTGTCTTATTAAGGTTGAACACGGCTCATTAATTCTGTTCTCTTGAACCTTCATTCTTATTGGGCTAGTATGTTTTTATTGCCTAAATTAGTCATTGATGTTGTCATTGGGATTTGTAGAGCTTATCTTTGGGATGGGAAAGCTCATTATGCTAAAATGTCTTTGGTTGCTTGGGATTTGGTGTGCAGGCCTAAGAAACAAGGGGGGCTTGGTTTCAAGGAGAGCCATGTTTGGAACCATGCCCTTTTAGGCAAATATATATGGAGTATAGCTTCTAAATCTGATACCTTGTTGGTGAAATGGATCCGTAATGTATATCTTAAAGGAAGAGACCGGAAGTCTTATGTTCCTTCTTGAGGAGCTAGCTGGTGCTAGGCTTGATCACGGATCGGATATCCGATCACGGATCGGATATCCGATCCGTTATCCGATTTCGGATCGGATATCCGTATCCGATCCGAAATGCTCCGGATATCCGATATCCGAAATTTTTCGGATCGGATACTTCAAATATCCGATATCCGAAATTTTAAAAACCTATTATTTTTTTAATTTTTTTTCTCTTCTATTATAATTAGCTATTTCATTCATATATCAATAGTTCAATACATAGTTATTGAAATATCCGATATGAATTATTTAATCTCTAGTCTCTACTAATAAACTAAAATCTTAAAAATTTAATAAGAACACAATGACACAACTACACAGATCCAAAAACATATTCAACAAACATAAAATAGTTTCTTAATTTCAAACTCTAAGCTCCAAGCTCCAACTACTAAGCAATCTCATCACTAACATGTAGTGGTCCAAAATCCAAAATCCAAAAATATTAAACAAACCATACATCAAGTCCACAAACTTTAAAATATTACATTACATCCCAAGAAACAAAACAAAAAAAAAATTACAAGCAAATTCATATTTAGATAACTCTACACAACAAATTTTAAAAAGAATATAGAATAGAAAAATTAGTAAGAAGTTAAAACAATGTATGAATTTAATTAAAAAAAAAACATAATGACTATTGAAATGTTTTACCTTCTTCAATTCTTTCAATATCTTCAAGATTTTCTTCAACTACTATAGGGCCACYAGTAGTTCGTAACCAATCTTGAGAACATATCAAAGCCTCAACCATATTTGATGAAAGTGAGCTACGAAATGGATCAAGTACTCGTCCACCCGTACTACATGCAGTTTCGGAGGCTACGGTGGAAACGGGTATAACTAAGACATCTTTTGCCATAAGAGCTACAATAGGGTATCTTTCCCCACGGATTTTCCACCAATCTAAGGCATTAAAGCTCTTTCCAATAGCATGAGGTTCCCTTTCATCATTTAGATACTTATCCAAATCACTTTTTTTTCTCAAGACTACTTTGACTCCTCTATCTCTCTCAAATTCAAGTTCGGCCATATCATGCAAATCCACAAAGCTTTCCATTTCTCTTGTAGTTAAATCAATAACATTAGATGGACTTGACCCACTTTGTATTTGTTGAGAAGCATAATGCTCCATACAAAGAATTCAATGCATCCTTAACCTTATCATACAACTCTTTGGCTTTTCAGAAACATATTGATCATCAATAGCCACTTCATATTGCATTTTTCTCCTTGGATCAAGTACAACAGCAACATACAACATTAAATTGATATTATTCACATTTTCCCAATACTTTTCATGTTTTATCTTCATTCCATGGCCATTAATCTTTCACCAAGATCACTACTTTCACACTTTCTCTTTATCATCTTTCCAATGGTAACAAGTTCTTGCAAATACAATAGAAGTAACATACAAAGATCCATAAAGTCTTAAAGTAGCATCATAAATATCTTAAGAAAAGGGAGCAAAGAAGCAATACGATCCAATCATCATCAGTTGGAACACATTAGACTTTGACAATTCTTCAATAAATTTACCACATCTGAGGTTTCAAGCAAGTCAAAGCCTTACGACATATAGAAGCATATTTCCAACATCATGTAAGTTGAATTCCTCCTAGTTCAACATCTAAGCAAAGATGTCGTTTTGACTCAATTTGTTCTTGATTGACACATTCTTAAACTTTTGCAACCTTGCAGAGAAATCTAACAAACTAACATCCATTTCTTATTCTTTTTATGGACTCATCATTTTCCTTCAAACCCTCCCTCACATTAAATTAAGAATATGAGATGCACAACGCATATGAACAAACTTTCCATCCAAACACAACCCACCTTTCCATCTCTGAAGTCTTCTCTTAATGTATTGGATACCTACATCATTAGAACTTGCGTTGTCCCACTGTTATAGTCATGACTCTAGTGATGCCCCACTCAAGCAAACATTTTTCAACTCCCTTATCAATAGCCTCACCAGAATGACCATTAATCGCACAAAAATTTAAGATTTTTTTATGCAAAGTCCAATTATCATCAATGAAATGAGCAGTTAAAGACATGTAACACAAGTTTTGACAAGATGTCCAAGTATCTGTGGTGAGACAAATGCGAGAAGAAGACTTGGAAAAGTAACTTTTTAACTTCCTTTTTTCCTCTACATATACACGAGAACAATCTCTTGCCACGGTAAAACGAGAMGGAAAAATAAAGTTGGGTTGTGAAAATGACATGAAATAACGTAAACCCTCATGTTCACAAGATCTAAAAGGCTTCTCATCCATTATAACCATCTTTGCAAAAGCTTTTCTACATTCATCTTGCTTAAATTTCCAAAGGTCTAATCTACCTTTTCTACCATTGACAAATGCCCCTGCCATATTGTCATCAACACTGCCATCTCCCTTAACTTGTCCGGTTTGTTCACTTTGTAAAGAAAGAAGTCTTTGTGATTTATCAATGTTAGGAGGGTACTCTTTGCACCTTAGAATGTGATTTTTCATGACACTTGTACCGCTCTTTGAATCACCGCAAACATCATTTTTACAATAGTTACATTTTGCCCTCTTATCCCCATCTTTTGTGAATGACTCAAAGTGATCCCAAACCCAAGATCTTTTCTTCTTACCTTATTTTTGAGCCCCAGAATCATCGTTACTACCACCCACTCTCTTGGTTGGAATTTGTGCCTCCGAATTTGGTGGAACATCTTGTTGGTTTGGTTGTGAAGCATTTGCAGTGGACGCCAATGGATCATCGCTTGAGGGGTTAGCACTTGAAGGGGTAGCACTCTCCCCTGTGATATCGGCCATTAATCTGACACAATAATAGTTAAAACATGATTAATGATACAATAATTATAAGTTTATAACAAATACTACAACCTATCATACCCAAATAACAATTAAACTTAGTCAAATGATTAAACTTACATGCGTTATATGTATTACACTAGAACATAGTAACATACTGTATGCATATTATGTAACATATAATGAGCAAACAACATTAAATGAAATATGTAACATATAATAAATTAAACACATAGAACAGAAACAAGACAAAACAGAATGTTTTATTTTCTGATTATTAATTCTGTTTTAGCATTTATAAATGGCAAATAATCTTTGACCCGTATGTGTCTGAGGCAAGATAAATGAAGAAACTCACATCTATTTTCTACATAGATGCGTACATAAAGTAGTCTAGCAAATCTGAATTCTTTTTGTAAGTTTTCCGATATTAATATATTATATTTGTTTTACACAACATTGTCAAGTGAAATGCTACAATTTGTGATTGAGTTTATTTTTTCATTTTGTTTCGCTTCTCTCAGAAACACTCTAGTTTAAGCACATAGAAGAGCATAATGTGATTAAAGAATTGGCCATACAATTATACAACGCTTTTTAAAGTTCAGTTCTATGATATACCTGTAGAATATAATTATATAAGTCTGTATCACAAACACCTTGCTGACATTGCCACATACTCGAATAGCTGATGTATGACGACAATTAAATCTCSTGCTGTATTTATCTTCCCTTATTTTTCAACCCCATTTAATTATCATTATTATTATTATTGTCTTCCATATTTTATCATAAAATTGATAATAGGGTCTAGAATAGAATATATTTTATATAATCTGTGCCAAATACAACATTTACAATGTTCTCTGCTTCTCTATTGCTCCACACCTCCTTACCCTCAAWCTTCATGCCAAATTAGCAAAGTAAGAAACCATTCCAATCAGCAAAGCAGACTAACAATCGGAAGTAATATAGCTAGCTAACAAGTAAGAATTGAAAGGGGGAAAAAAAATCTAGCAAAGCAATGAATACATAATACATAATTACAGGAAAACGAAGACCTAATAATTCTGTTTCAATTCTCAAAGTTTCCAGCGATTTAATCATATCATACATCTAATTTTGAGATGAAGAGAATAAGGGATGACGGCTAACCTCTAAACTGGCCGTGGTCTTTGCAGTGGTGGAGTATCATCGGAGCAGCGAGAGAGATGACGATTGACGAGAATAAGGCGATGGTGGCAGGGCTGGCAGCGCCGTTTACAACCGAGTGAGAGTGACTGAGTGAGATCTCAGATCTGGGAGTGGAAGAGARAAGAGAGTCAAGAGACTAGACAGAGACTGAGAGAGTGAGTGACTTAGTGAGAGAAGCTTTGAATTTTAGGGTTTAGTGATACACTTTAGAAATTATACAATGGGCAGTAATGAAAATAAGTCCAATATAACAATTATACAATGGGCAGTAATGGACCTAAATTCGGATATTTAATCGGATACGGATATCTGATATCCGATTTTTTCCGGATATTCGGATATCCGATATTTTCGGATTTTCGAAATCTGAAATTTCGATATCCGATTTTTTCGGATCCGATCCGAAAAAAAAATCGGATCGGATATTCTAAAAAATCGGATCGAATACGGATCGGATTTTCGGATATTTTTGCTCTGCCCTAGCTGGTGCTGGAGACAATTGTGTAGGGTTAAAGACTTGTTTAGAGAGGCTTATTTGGATGACAGATGGAAATTTAACACTAAAGGATATTCAGTTAAGGAGGGGTATGGGTGGCTTAGGCAGGATGTCCCCTTTGTACAATGGGATACTTGGGTCTGGAATAGGCTTAATATTTAATTGGTTGATCATGCTAAAAAAGCTTAAAACCAGGGATTTTCTTATCAAGTTTAATCTCCYTGTTTGTGCTAAGTGTCCCTTGTGTGGGAATACAGAGGAAAGCCTTGAGCACTTGTTTTTTAAGTGTCCCTACTCTTCTTCTTGCCTCAGTAAACTGCAATCACAGATCAACATTGCTGCTGATTTATCTTCTATCATCAGACTTCTTCAGTGGGCTCAGCAAAGTAAAAATTTTAGGCATAAAGTCTTACAAAGTTGTTTTGTCACTCTTATGTACTGTATATGGATCCAGAGAAATAAAGCCATTTGTGATAAGCAYCTTGTTAGTCCTGATATGTGTATAGCTCAAGTGAAGAACATGGTTTATTGGAGGATTAGCTCTATTTTACCAAGGAAAACTAAAGATAGGGATCGAGCTTGGTTTAGTACTCTCTTGATGTAATCTGGCTCCTTTGATGCTGCAGATGATTATTTAGGTGTGAGTACCCTTCCTAGAAGGTGCCTCACATTCTAATAATGATGCTTTGCATTCTAGGTTGCCTGTTTTGCTTGTTACTTTGGCTTTGGCCTTGTTTTTGTAATTTGTATACAGTTTGGAGCTTAATAAAATTTCCTCTTACTTTTCTCAAAAAAAAAAAGTTGCTCAAAGTTATCAAAGACCTTGTTTTTACTTGACAAATCTGCATTTCACCCATTTTATTTTAATGTTTACTTACTCTTGTGACCCATCATATATACATGAACTTGTCCTTATCTAATATCAATCCAAGGCTGCCAACATTCTTGCTTGTTTGCACAAGTGCACAACCTTATAATTTACTTACGGGGATGGAAGGGGTTTTAGTCCCAAAAATATCTTTACTTTGGTATCATTCACTGAGAGCGGAGCTTAGGTGCCATCTTGTTTTTGGCATTTTGGGCATTCATCCCCACATTGATCTATATATATATATATATATATATATATATATATATATATATATATATATATATATATATATATATATAATATATATATTATATATATATAATATATATATATATATATATATATATATATATATATATATATATATATATATATATATATATATATATATATATATATATATATATAAGTCTTTTATAGACAATGAGTCTAAGAAAAAAGCAACAACATTGTTCGAAATTACATTGAGCACAATGTGCAAAAGTCATTGTTTCAATGGTCTAAGAGAAATGGCAGTTTCCTCTCTCTTGATTTTTGGTCTAAGATTGACTTGTCTCATTCATTACCTTATAAAACCACCTCTTAGCAGGCAATCAGGCATGGGTGGGAATAATTATACTACTGTATTTAATTTTTAGAAAAATTATTGTTATGTTATCGTTTTTCTTCTGTTTCGTTACTTGAATATTTTTTTATGATGACTTTTTTCATATCAATGCTTATGATTCACATATTTGTTACTCAGAAATAAAGAATGGATGTTACCTTATATTTTGCAGGTTCAACATTGTTGGTCAGGTAATTCTAAGAAGTTGTGCACGTAATTGTTCGACGTACGACTAGATTTTCCTCCATTTAGTTTTCGAAATCCAAAAGTTTTATCAGAACAGGCTTATATTTGGTTAAATCAAATTTGTTTGACAGTGGGCTGTTACGACGAGTGTGGATTTCTCTCTGGCACAACTAATTCAAGTGATCATTCTACTTAGTACTGGTGGAAAAAATGGTGGTGGCTATGAGGCATCCAAATATGTCGTTATTGGTTTCCATGGCGGACTTTTGCTTCTACATGCTATCTTGAACAGTCTATCCATATCATGGTTATCCTTCTTTGGACAGCTTGCTGCAGCATGGAATGTCGTTGGTCTGGAATTTGGTTTTATTTTTTGTTGATGATCTCAAATTTAATGAAATAACATTTTACAATATCCATGTAATTGATATTATTGTTTTTCTAGGCGTCTTTGTTCTAATGATCGCCATTCCTTTAGCGGCCAYGGAAAGGGCCAGTGCTGAGTATGTTTTCACACACTTCAACACTGATAATGGTGATGGCATTAATAGCAGAATTTATATCTTCATTCTTGGACTTCTGATGAGCCAATACACTCTAACTGGTTATGATGCATCTGCACACATGGTAAGAATCAAGTCCTTCCTTGTACTTGCTTTTATGGTGTTAAGAAGTAATCAAGCATCCTAGTCTGATCTTATAAATATTTCGTAACTCAGTTGTTAGTTGCATCAGTTGTCCGAAGACAGTTTCTCAGTAAGACTATGAAACTGAATGACATGGCAACTCATAATTGAAGTATTGGCATTTGTAGTTTCCTTTTTTGGCAATTCTTTTCTAGCCTTTATATCAAAGCAATATAATACTTGAAGCAAGCATTAGAGGTGGTAATGTTTCAGATATATATTTCACAAAAAACAAGAATTTAAAACATCTAACTATCCCTTTTCCAAAATAGAAACCAGAGATAATCTGTGCTTATATTACTGTATAAAAATTTTTTGGCAGACAGAGGAAACTAAGGATGCAGATAAGAATGGACCTAAAGGAATTATTAGTGCCATTGGCGTATCGATATTTATCGGCTGGGCTTACATCATTGGGATCACCTTTGCAGTCACTGATATTCCTCACCTTTTAAGCAGCGACAATGATGCTGGTGGTTATGCTGTAGCTCAAGTGTTCTACCAAGCCTTCAAGAGTAGATATGGTAATGGAATCGGGGGCATCATTTGCTTGTGTATAGTTGCAGTGGCCATATTTTTCTGTGGCATGAGCTCAGTCACCAGCAATTCCAGGTAAAATTAAAGACCCTCTTGATTATAGAAGTCTTTCTATTTATTTCCATCATTTGACCTTAAGACAAACAAAATGTAATAAAATGGAATTTATCTTTACCCAGGATGGCTTATGCATTCTCTAGAGATGGCGCGATGCCTTTTTCATCAGTTTGGCATAAAGTGAACCAACAAGAGGTTCCTATTTATGCAGTTTGGATGTCTGCTTTCATCTCCTTCTGCATGGCATTGACGGTATGCATTGTCAAATAACTGTTTGCACTTCATACTGTCCATGTGAATTTTAATTAGCTGTGATGTTTCTATGTAAACTGCGTATTTTCGCTAACTGTAATTTGAGTGACTAGTTCAAGCACATAAATGCATTTCATCGGACTGAAAATACTGTAATTACTCAGCAAATTAGCAAAATATTCTCGTTTTATGTGTATTATTTTGTCCTGTTTAGCTAATATGGTCTTTTTGTTTTCTTTGTCAGTCTCTTGGAAGTCTGGTTGCATTTGAAGCAATGGTATCAATAGCAACTATTGGACTGTACATAAGTTATGGTTTGCCTATCTTCTTCAGAGTTACTTTGGCACGCAATTCTTTCACCCCGGGGCCTTTTAATTTAGGGCGATATGGAAATCTTGTCGGTTGGATTGCAGTACTTTGGGTAATCACCATATCTGTTTTCTTTTCTTTGCCTGTCGCCTATCCCATTAACACAGAAACCCTGAATTATACACCTGTTGCTGTTTTGGGTTTATTACTCCTCACAATTTCATCTTGGTGTTTTAGAGCAAGACATTGGTTCAAAGGTCCTATTACAAACATTGATAATTGAATTGTAATTAGTGCTTTATAATAAGTATGGTGTTACACCTCAGTCACTATGCTTCATACTATAGCTCGAATCCACCAACTTTACAAACTATTTTTTCCGGTTTGATTTTCAAATCACCTTTAATTTGGTTTATAGACTAGTCAATATGTCCTGTAAATGAAAGCAAAAGAAGCTATATACTACTCCCTCCCTAATGTAAAATTTGCAACTCCTTTCTATATTTAGGTGTAGCAAAAAACTTGCAACAATTGTACAACTTCCCTCATTTGGAAAATTATTAAGGGAAATTCCCATTGGTAATGTTGTGGTTTCACAGATTCTCGGTAGTGTTATGTTTTTTTTAATCCCAAATATGATGATCAAGTTTGTCAGGTTTCTCCTCCGTCATTAAACTTGATGTTTTGGCCGTTAATTGTGTTTTTTGGCCGTTAATTGTGTTTTAATTGCTTAACCATGGTGTTTATCCTCCGTCATTAAATGAATTCCTGTTTGGATGCGTATCATTCTCCCCCTCTTCAAAAGAATTTGCCCTAAATTCGTATCATCCAAATAAGGAGACAAGTCGACATTGTCCCGATGAATGAGTTTGCTCTTCCTTTTGAGATCAATCGCTCCATTTGGTTCTCTTTTTGGCTCCGTTGCACAATAAAACAAGCTAGAATTCAATTGATCATCTGAGCTTACCGAATATATTTTTGGAGATAAAGGTTGTAAACTAGATTTTTATTTACCAACCTTACTGTATACAAATTGTGTCTCCATCATGTTTCACTTTTCACCATATTTGCCACAGGCCTCCTAAAGTATATGACAAACTCATTGGAACCCATAACACATAACTCTTCCTTGTTTTCCAATCGAAAAGTTCACCAATGCTGTTTTCACACGTACCTTTAGAATCATCAGCCAACTTAACTTATAAGGTGTGCACGATCACGAGTTAGGAGATTAGTTATTCCATCTCAGTTGAAGCCACATTAGACATGACCCACTATCCACTATCACCCTACAAGTAATATCACCTATCTTGCATCTAGGATTAAAACAAGCTTTCCCTTCTGAATCAACAGTGTGGGATATTCAGCATGTTAAGACTTGTACCACACTACACTTGACCACAATCTTCAGCAAAAAACATCCTCGCCTCCTCCTCGCTAAAGGACTCTTTCTCTTTATCTAATTCAGGGAGTATAATCATATGTTCTCATCTTCTTCCCGACTCATAGTATTGCTTTTATAGTAAGAGCTTTTCTGTACTAATCACTAGCAATATTCCCTTCCCTTGACACTTGAAGCACCTTCTTCGACTCTCATTTCCTTAGTGGCACAAATAACTTTGGTTTCTCAGCTTTTCTTCTCTCTATTTGTCTATCTTTGTTGGAGTCAAAACCCTATAAGAGCTTGAATTCGTATCATTGAGAAGATTAGGCTTGGACGAACCAGCCCTTTGCTAGCATAAGGTCCACCCTTCTTGTCTTCATTCCAATGATCTCCTTTTTAGGCCATTGCATCCTCATTGAAAGAACTATAATTAACTCAATCTTCTAGCAATAAGTCGATGGAGTCCTTAATAAACGACACATGCGCATGGGTTCCTTTTCATTCAGTCACACATAGTGTTACTACGAATTCAGCAATATATTCTTTCACTTAAAGTATCGTATGTGAGTAAGTGATAGCAATTTCAAGTATAATTCTCAAATCATCAGAAATACTTGGCACGTAATTTACGCTTTAAATCAGATCCAAGTTGAATCTTTTTCTTACCTGCCCTAGTACGTCTTGCTTTGAGGATTCAAACCATATACCTGCGTATTTCGTGAGTCGTATGTAATAATCTTGAATCTTTTGTTGTATCATCAACCCTTTGTAGTCAGAAAAATCTTCTCTACTTTCTTTCCACTCAGAAAATCTTCTGGACTTCCAGACCAGTAAATCTTCGAGCTTATCCCCTATCATCAATCTAGATTGTTAAAATCACTCTCGTCACCACTAGAGGACTCATCATCGCTGTTTTTCTTCTTTTCTTCATCGTGTTTGCAAGAAGCAATTTGCAAAAGCATCAACCGCATCCAGTTTGATCTGTAGTGGCTCGATTCTCTTGTCTATAATTCTCAAACTTCTTGTGAAAATCATCCATGATGTGTTGCATAGCATTCAGGCATGATTACAACCCACAAGTGGACATATATTTGCAGCCAAAGAAACACGTCTATTAATTCGTTATTGCACCAAACTAACCAAACTTTCCAGATCACAACTTTGATGTTTTAGAACACCTCAAATTGAATTTGGGAAAAAGATCAATACGAACTCGCAACTCAAAACTTCAGCATCGTGATTGAAGTGATTTTGGACCAGTTAGGAGAATAAATCCAGAAAATATGCAAATACTCGAAAAATTCTCAAATTATATACCTTCTCAAAGTAGACCCATAAAGGCTAAAATCCACAAAGAATACAAAAAAGCGCAAAAACAAAAGAAGAAACAGATTGAAAACCTGTAACTGGATTTTGCAGCGATTGATGAACACGTTAAATGTACCCTTCCAAGCAGAAGCGCAACGATGAGCTCATGTTACCAATTATCGATTCTAACCCTTTTATTTATTCGTTTAAAACGTGCAATCTTGAAATAAGTCCGTTCTTGAACCTTTCTTAGTTTTAATGTTTTGAAACGAATCTGTATGACAAGAAACCAACCACTCCTGAATGAATTGCTTGACTGACACACCTAACCACTTTGGAACAGATATTTGATAAACACTAACTCTCAAACACTCTTAATGTTATTATAGCATCACGCATGATGCAAAATCTGAAGTATATTAAAAGTAATTGATTTTTGTATTTTTTAGTTTATAGCTTTGCGACCTATTATAGGCTTTAAGACTTGCTATAATCTAATATAGTATATATCTAGTTGCGTTAGTAAATATCCAATGTATCGAATATCTTAACAAACTGATATTCACACAACTAAGAAATTATTTCCTGTAACTTTCCTAAAATATCTAACTCTAATTAGAGAAATAAAATCTGAAAACCAAATAATTAAACCTAAGCCAATCAAGTAACAACGATCCAGTGATCCACCAACTTGGCAGCGAAAATCTAAGAAGCATTAAAGATAGAAGTAGATTGAGAAATGCTACCTAGATAGAATCTAGGGTTTGGCCACATGATCGACTTGATGTCCATGAATTCTCTCACCAAGCTGCCTACTTATCAACATCACAAGTTAAATGAATTCCTGTTTGGATAGCCGTATCACTTTGTCTGCTTAGCGTGTTCTCCACCCCTCAATTCCTCCTTTGTGTCCAAATGTTCCACAATCCCACACTTCAAAGTCTTACTCTTTTCCCTTTCCTCTGCTCTTCCTTTGCCCTCTTCTCGCCTAGTTGGCCCTCTATCCACTCCCCTCATTGAAACAGTTGAATTACAGCCCTCTGGGGGTCCTCGCACTTCCATGTCAGGGTTTGACTGGGGATGCCATATGGCTTTTTGATCTTTTGACAGTGTACCACTCATGGACAAACCTGTGAGGATCTAACCCAGCCATTAATATGGCTCTCATCCCATGTTTGCAAGGGATCCCAGTAAGTTGCCAAAGGTTGCAGACACAAGTATGTTTGTTCAAACTCACTGGAAGAACAACCTTACCACATTGGACCTCATATTCACCTCCTCCTGAAGGAAATGCGATGCATGTTCTTGATTGAGTACACAACACCTGTACCCTTTTGACTATGTTAGGGCAAAGGTCCTTCCTTTTCCATTTCTCACAGTTTTTCCTTCTAGTTGCCATCCTAACCATAGTCACCCTTCTAATACCTGCAGTATAACATATTATCTCATTATTTTTCTAATTAMAATATTAAATTAGGAAACCAAATTTTGCAACATGTGAAGAATATAATWTTACCTTCCAACAAAGTCATCATAGGCCTACATCTGTCTATCCCAAGTGTAGAGTTAAAGGATTRAACAAAATTTGTCTTGTTTACATCACACTTTATGCTGGGGTCAAACTTATGCTTAGACCATAAGGATTGTTTACCAATGTCTGCTAGCCAAACCAAAGCATCAGGTTYTATCTTTTGTAGATTTGTCATTGCTTTCTTGAAAGAATAAGCTGAAGTTGCACCAACAGCTAACCAAAACATCTGATACAGCATGGGCCCACCAAATTTCCTCTTCTAGTTGGCACTTAAGTGCTTTGCACAGTACCTTCTATCTACATCTGCCATATGTGGTTAAATTCTTTGTCTATTGACTGCACATAAACAAACATACAACAAACATAAACACATTATATAACAATATAGGAAACATGGAATTAAATACTAATTCAAATAACAATATACCTTGTGCCTGTCACTAATTATGCACCAGTTATTTCCCCTTAAAGTCTTTGTGAGGGTGTTTCTGAGATGCCAGATGAAGAATCTCCATGATTCATCATCCTCAGATGACACAATTCCCCAAGCTAAGGGGAACATCTCATTGTTGCCATCAAGTGCAACAACAGACAACAACACACCACCAAAGTTCCCCTTCAAAAAAGCACCATCAATCCCAATGAGCCCTCTACATCCATTAACAACACCATCCAAGCAAGGCTTAAGGCATATAAATAGGCTACTGAAACCTAAAGGAGCAGAAGGATGGTTTGCAGGGTTCCATGCACAGTGTGCTGTTGAACCAGGATTTGTGAGCCTAACAACTTCAGAATAATGTGGTATATGGGTGTATGAATCATCATGCATCCCATGAATTTCATCAAGGGCTATTTGCTTAGCCCTGTACAGTGTGGGGTTGAACATTTGAACCCTAAATCTGGTAAACAAGAGCTCATTCAAAGACTTGGCAGGTATGTCATTATTTGCCCTTATGTCATCCATCAAAATCCTTGAAGCCCACTTAGCTGTCACCATTGAGTTTGTTGTCTCAAGTCKTAAGAAAGTATGTTCAGGATTTGTAATCCCCTTGATTGCCCAAGTCCTGCCATCAGGTAGTACAGAGGCATGAAGCCTCCAATTGCAAGTTTCTGCACTACAAATAACAGTGTAAACCTTGTTGTTTGCCTGCAAGACCACTACAGCAAACCCCCTTTGAATATAGTAGTCTTTGATGGTGTCTCTTAGGTGATGTTTGTCAGTAAACAATTGCCACTCCCTTAGTTGTATTTCCCCACTTTCTTCCTCAACATAGAACTGCCCATTGTTGTATACCCTCTGAAGGTAGTTCTCATCATCAATYCAATCATTTTCCCATACTGATTCCTTGTAGGGATCAAAACCATCATGTATCCTAGCCAATGGGGTGTCATCAACATCCTAACCTTGCATTTCTCCTCCTTCAACCTCTTGGCTGTCTTCATCTTTTAGTGATACGTCAACAGTGTCTGTGTCATCCTTGCTTGTCTCATTGTAGTCTTCATCATCTAATTCATCATCCAATTCATCATCCTCATTTTCCAYGTTCAGGGTTGCATCACTACTAGACCCTCTTCTTCTCTTAACAGGTTGTCTCAAGCCTTTTCTAATTGCAGTTGTCTTAGGAATCCTTTTCTTGATAAAAGGTGATGTTGGTTTAACAAATGGAGTTTCATCAAGATCATTTTGATCCAATTCAGGTTCAGTTGCCTGAGTGAGTACTAGTTCAGGGTCAATTTGATCACAGTCAGGGTRAATTTGATCATTTTGTTCCAAGTTTCTAAGGCTTCTCCTCACAGTCACAGGTTGGGTGGGTTGAGTGTCAAGCAATGACTCAAGCTCAATCGGGTGGGTCTTTTTCATAATGCACCTCCCACCACCTCTTCCTCTACCCCTTCCCCTAATTCTGCTTCCCCTCTGCCTTTCCCATGATTCTTCTGAACTGGTGAAACATGTAAACCACTCCAAATGTCCATATTTTCCCAAGCCTAATCTTGCATGTTAACAGGGGACATTGGTTCAGAGTGTTGTGAAGGATCTATTACTTGTGATAGAGTTGGTTGTGAAGGGTTTAATTCAGTGTCATTGGTTAAAATTGGGTTTAACCTATGGCTTCTTCTAGGTGTGGCAGCTTCAGTGGTTTGTGTCTCAACCACAGATTCAACAGGTTCATTTGTTTGGATCTCAACCCGAGGTTCAATAGTTGTTTGGGTTCCCTCTGAATGTTTAGAGGAAGAGGTGGTTTCAAAAGTTTCATCAAGTGTTGGGGACCCTCTTACACTCATAGCAGCTTCAAACACAGGTGTAGCATAACACAAATTCGAAACCCAAACATTAATCACTTTGTGTCCACTAAGGTTTTGAAACATTTGGAACAAGTGTATATCAGTTAAAAGCTCAACGTGCWTCATCTTGTGAAGATATGTAAAACCAAGTAACCTAGGTACCTTCTTCTTCTCTTTCTTAGCATTATCTAGGTAGTCATTAACAATATCTAACAAGCTAGCCTTGTCTATGTCATCTATCATCTCATCAGTAGTGAAACCAAGGTATTCAAATCGCAAAACAACATCATCTCCCATTTTAATTGACCTACAACATTCAACAAAACAAAACATACAAATTCAAACACTTCAATTACTGTAAAACACTAGAAATTCTAATTACACAATTAATTCACAAAAATTTAGGGTTTAGGGTTTCAACAACAACCATGAACTTGAACAATAGTGCATGAAATTGAACAACAACAACCATGATCACAAATAAAAGGAACAACAGAATCGATTTCAACAACTAATGAAACCACAAATACGAAACAACAATCAACGACAACAAGTAAATAAAAATCCCAACCTTCATAGAAAAAATCGCAAAACATACCAATCTCATGTATTGCAATGGAAATTAACAACAACAATCACATGCAATTCAAATTCCAAAAAAATTGCCATAAAAATGATAAAGTATTAACAAAAGAACATACCTCTTAAAATCGCCCAAATCGATAATTCAGAGAAAAAAATTCGAAGATGAAGAGATGAAGTGAACTAGAGAAGACAAGGAGATGCAATTTGAWTCAAAGTACGAAGGATGTATTGATCACAACTGCAGTAAGTAGAAGAGTCATTAAATATCATAATGGAGGGAAAATGCTAAACCAGGGTTAGGGCACTAACTCATAATTAACAGCAAAAAACGCAATTAACGGCCTAAGCAGCAAAATAATGACGGTTAAGAAACCTAACAAACTTGATGATTATATTTAAGATTAAAAAAAAACATAACACTACCATTGAGAATCTGTGAAACCACAATACTACCAATGGGAATTTCCCAATTATTAATGACAAAATTACCATGTTTTTGGGACCATTTTTGCTAATTGTTTTGTGTTTTTCTTGCCATATCGTTTCCCTCCWTTTATTTTTGGATCATTTCACTAATTTACTACCTAACCCATTACTAGTTTATTTTGCATTGAGAGGAGTGCTAATACAACTGTTGAATTTATTCCGTTACGGAGGGAGTAACATTTTTTTTGTGAGGCAAAAGGTTATTGTCTTTTGATTTTGGATGAGTGATGTGTTGTTGAAAGTGTTACAGCATGACAGTAAATTTGTATTTTTGTGGGTTGATGGAGACTTCCGCGCGATGCTGTTCAAACCCAAGACCAGGATGAGCTCCTTGCCGCTCCTCCGTCGACCTCCAACAAAGGAGAATATCCTTGCCCAGGTCATCTCCCCTCCGACGCTTAAGTCAGTTCATGAACAAAGGGATTAATAGTAAGTAAATAAATGAATAAGTAAAGTAATAAAAAAGTGGTTTGTTAGCTAGGTCGCCTATTGTAATAGTTGCCCGCTATGTTTTAGTCGTCCGTTTCACCTCGAGATTCGAACCAAATGATTGGAGAGAAGAGAGAGTAATGATTGTTGTTATCAATGTTGCCTTGAATGAGGCGTAAGATGTCTTGTCAAATCATCCCATCAAGGGGTATTTATAGGGACTTATGTCCATACTTGGCTCACTTAGGTGATGCCAAGTGTCGTATAAGGATTGGATCCTTGTTTCCTTTCAATCTCATCCTTTGATTCTTTTTCTTTCTTTTTCACTTTTGCTCTTGTTTTCTAGGATCACGACACGTGTCATATTCTTTTAATTTGACACATCATTTTCCTCTGAAATATGGTTGGACTAAGCAATAACTTAGCACTAACCATATAAAAAAAACATATCAAAAAAATTCTAGTAGTTTCTTTAAGTCTATTGTAAATTTCCAATTGTGAAAACAAATGGTTCATAATRTGTAGGAACTTGACAACCTTCCTTGAAAGATGCAACTATGCAACACAATTCAATTTCCAACAATCCTCTGTTGCATGTGCTATCATACAGATATGTAAAAATAAATAGGATTTTTTTTGTTATTGACCACCTTCTAAGGCTATGTGGTTTCACTGGGGAGAAGAAGTGCTCTTTCCTGCCCTTTTTTTTAGTAAAAGGTAAAATTTAATTGAAAGCTCAAAGATAATACAAGAGAGTAGGTTTCAAGCCTCAAGACTAAGACACAAACAAGAGACAAGAGGAACTAAGGGAGATGCAAAGGCATCACACTTGTGATCATGACACCTTCTAGGAAGGGCACATGACACAAGAGACTATCATTTGCAGCCACAAAAACAACTTACAGAACCACGAAAGATTTTCCCAAATCAAGCGTAGCTTTACTCACATTCCTAGGTATTACAAACTTGACTCTAACACCAATAWCATACAAAAGTTTTTTTATACAAGTCTCTGGGGGCCTAAAACACTAATGCCATACAACGTGATTACGTTGCTGCCATATTATATAAAGGAGCCAAGCATTGCAAGCAAACAAGACATTCCTCCTGAACCTGCCTTGAATCAGCAAAAGACTCTGCAAGCATGATCCTAGATCATCAGTGACAATGTGACTAGAAACTGCCAAATCCAAAAGCTTACAACAAGTCATACTATAATTATAGTTCYAGAACAAATGATTKACTYTTTCTTCCTCCAGGCCACACAAGGGATAAGTAGCATCCTATAGTATCCCAAACTATTTGAGTTTGGCCTTCACTCTAATTGTCTCCCATAAGATCAGACAACAAATGAAACGATGCCTAGGGATGTTCATTTTATTCCACACCCAAGAGCACCAAGGAACTTCTTCAGTCTTTGTTCTAAGCCAATGATAGTTACTGGCCAAAGTGTAACCCTGGGGTCTACCTTCCTAGATATCTCCATTAAACCCCAATTTTAGCTGCTCTTTCGTCTTTCAAATTTTTTTCCAAGTCCAGGGGGCAAAAGTAGTGCAAGAAGCTCTTTTCCAGTTCCTCCCTTTTGATATAATTGTGATTAATTCACCGAAGCCAAAGACTATTGTATGGGCGCCGGGGCGTCACTGGGCCAGTCCGACCCCTTTGCTCTAAGGGGTACAATTAGTTGATGACTCGGATTTTGCTAGAATTGAATTCTTACTTTTGCATAGTGTGAGTATACCTGGAGTTGTGTGTTTATATACTCGAAACGAGTAGAGGAAGTTGCCACCGCACTTCTTTTGGGAAGTTGCGGAACCCGGTTTAAGCCTTGCTTATTATTGCATAAAGCAAGGCAAAGGACTCCATGGCTAGTAGTGCACCAAAGGTCTGTATTAGGAGACAAGGGTAAGGGAGAAGTAGTGCACAACACCCCCCCGCATCTAGCGGCCTCTACTCGTTCATTGCGAGTCCATTGTTAAAAAGACATCAATAAACAAATTTCCGTTTTAACCCTAAACATGCAAATTACTATGTGGGTTGCTTAACAGAAATAGATGCACGTAGGACTAATTTGTTGTTGCGACATGTGTTGTTTACATCCGTATTAAAGGGTGCCTAAAAGCCAATTTGTCCAGGAATTAGTCTTATTAGGCGTGAGAACATGTAATTTGCCGATCTTGTTTAAGACATAATAGTTGTGATTTGCAAGCATGCAAGCATTCAACAAGAATTAAAGTTGTGCCTAATGTTGATTTTAATTCATGTWMAATAGTTGTTAATCAATATTACATGCTAATTTGAATAGAAAGTCAAATGTCTAACAAGCATGCAAAAGGGTGTTAAGAAATTGAGACATTGGCCTCAAACTTACCTTGCAACACGGCGCTTTCYATCGAGAACGATGCTTCGGACCCTTAAGAACCCTTGTAGCCTTTGAAGAACCACTAAGAATTCTTAAAGAACCTTTGAAAGAGACCTTAAGATTGTATTTGATGTGTAAAAGAATTGCAAAAGAATTTGTGAATTTGAATGCAAAGCAAGAGAGTATTTGAGAGAGAAAGAGGAGAGAAATGGACAGAATGTGAGGCGTATGAGGCGTGTGTATTCGTGCAAATGAAGGCCGGGGTTCTCGTATTTATAGGCACGAGCTAAAAAAGGAAGAAACTTGGGATGAATATGGGCGTAATTACGCCCAAAAGGCCAAAGACCTGGGCGTAATTACGCTCAGCTCTTCTGCTCTCCCTTTTTCTCGACTTACCTTATTTGCCTTGGTGTAATTTTGGTAGAAAATTATTTTCTGTGCGTTTGAAGCTGCCCCTCATGCAAGACAAGCTAGGAGATGAACCTAGACTGTCTTAGGGAGCAATCCAAGCAGGCCCCATGCTRGGGTGCGGTCCCGAAACGAGCCGTTTTGCTCGGGTGCGTGTTTTTGCTTAGGAAKATCATAACTACTTTTCCATAACTCCAAAAATTATGGAAAAATATTCTTAAAATTCCTTTTAAAAAATAGTGCATTGTGTTAGAATTTCGTGAATTTTAGAATAGTTTTCATAATTTAATTAATTATCGCAAGATTAATTAAATTGTTGAAAATTCCGAAAAATGTTTAAAAATGCTTAGAAAAATTCATAAAAATTCCAAAAAATTCTAGAAATTTTTTTAAAATGAAGTTAAAATTATTTTGAAACTAAAAATTACTTTTAAGGGTGATTTGTGTATAGAAACGTGCCCGGTGTAGTGTAAACTTTCCTTTTTAGGGTCTGTTAGGCCCCCAACTCTCTTTCAATTCAGCTCCTGTGTTGTAAGGGGTGTCTTATCATCGGCCGTATTGAGCTTGGGACAAATGTAGYTATCTACAGAAACCCCCACTTTGGATGAGTTTGTAGAGACAAAGTCTCGTAAAACGAAAGCCAAAGTACACGGTACCTGCAAAACAAATGCATTAGTTTTAACTGCACCTTCGGTTGCTGTTACCTGCTTGCTTACTTGATGCATGTCTATTAGTCCTTGTGTTGATGTTGCTTTCTTTGCTAACCTGCTTGCTTTCATCTCCATTAGTGCTCTGGGGATTTTGGTGTGCGTGCTTTTGTCGTTATCTGCCTTCATCCTTTTCGGTGCCTCTGTCTTGGACTTCATGGGGAACTTGTGTCCATGCCTGCATCTATTTTTCAGTTCTACTTTTGTCGTCGTGAGAGAGCACGAACACTTTTTAGTCGCCGTTGTGAGAGGGCACAAACTCTTTAGTCATGTTCCGCTTTAGCTGTTGTGAGAGGGGACAACCTCTTGAGCTTTAATTATGTCTTGGTTGTTGCGAGAGAGCGCAACCTCTTTAGCTTTATTTTCATCTTAGCTATTATGAGAGAGCACAASCTCTTTGGTACCATCGTGAGAGAGCATGAACTCTTCATTGTGAGAGAGCACAACCTCTTTATGTGAGAGAAACTCTTTGATGTGAGAGAGCACAACCTCTTTATGTGAGAGAAACTCTTTGATGTGAGAGAGCACAACCTCTTCATACACCTTCATCATTGCTTGAGGATCCGAATCGATCTTTATCCCTTCTCGGCTAGTCGTCCAGGAATACTCTTCAATACAAATCTCTTCCGGTGCCCTCGTCCAAGGTTACCMCTTCTTCAGTGCCTCAGTCTAGGAGAATGTTGCTCGTAACCTTTGCCTGCTTTACTCGTACTGCCTATGCCTACTTAAATCCTCTTCGGTGCCACCGTCCAGGAATATTCTTCAATAATATATCTCTTTCGGTGCCCCCGTCCAAGATTACCCCCTCTTTAGTGCTTCTGTCCTAGAGAATGCTACGCTTGTCTCATATCCTTTTTGGTGCCACCATCAAGGAAGGTATCCATGTCAATGCCTGCTTTTACCCCTTTTCGGTGCCACCYTTAAGGAATATTCTTCAATAACAAATGTCTTTCGGTGCCCCCGTCCAAGATTACCCCCTCTTCAGTGCTTCTGTCAAGGAGAATGCTGCTACTCACTCTACTTATGTCTACATAACTCCTTTCCGGTGTCATCTTCTAGGAAACTTAACGTCGCGTATAGCCACGGTCGCGTATAGCGATAGTTTRTGTTGGTGCCTACTTGATRTGCTTATGCCTGCTTAAATCCTTTCTGGTGCCGCCTTCCGGTTAACTTAACGTCGCGTATAGCCATGATCGCGTATAGCGATATTTTTTTTGTTGGGGCCTRGTTGATRTGCTTATGCCTGCTTAACTCGTTTCRGGTGCCATCTTCCAGGAAACTTGACGTCACGTATAGCCACGATCATGTATAGTGATATTTTTTATTGGTGCCTGCTCATCTCTCCTTCGGCTATGCCATCAAGAAAGACTTTTCACTTAATGCTGTGTACTATTGAAGTTTTTGCTGCTATTTGCTGTACCTCGACTAGGGATTCTCTGACTTTGATTGTTGTTTTGACCTTTMTTTCTGCTCTATTTGGATTATGGTAATTGTTCCTTGCAAATGCATGGATATCATGTTGGGACGCTTTGCGATGTTGGTGCTTTGAGCTTTGAGGAGAAATAGGGCATTCCTGAAAGATTTTTCTGCAGAGCCAATTGATGTTTAGAAATTAGACCTCTAGAACGTTGTGTTTGGCTTAGGAAGCCAGTACTTGTTTACTAGGCCAAGAGCCTAATGCTTGCGTAGATACCCTAACCTGTTGGTGATTTGAGATGATGGACTGTAGCTTAACAGAACTTGACTTTGCTGAGTCGTGAGATGCTACTGATGATGCGATTAGCTTAGCTTTAGGGTTAGCCCCCCTGGCGTTGTACCTGCAAAAATTGCAATTAAAGGTGGACCCTAGCTTTGCATTAGTATGTTTTAGGACTCGCTTAGACTCTGTAACTTTGAGTTAACTTGCTTGACTTTGGCAACGACACTTTTGTGAGTTGACAAACTTTACGCATGCAACTTGTATGATGCWCTGACTTGACTCTTTTGCAACTTTTGTGTTTTGACTATGGACTCATAAGTCGACTCAGCTTAGACCTAGTATGCAAGGACTATAGTGCAAAGATTTTTGGGATGCAATGACTTTTATTAAACACTCAGTCAAGGAAGCAAATACATGTTATTGTAGTTTTTAAAATACATGCAAGATAYAGCCTTCTTGACTAAAGTTTTGGGCTTAAGCCCCCGACATGTTGAGGTGAAAGCTTCCTTTGCGAACTATGTTGAAAGAGGCATTGTGCGGCTATAATTAGTGCAATGGTAGCCCCCCAAATTGTGACGAAGGGCCTCTTGTGTTGTAAATGTGT
>SNQN01004277.1:37374-53172 GCA_008642245.1 Bassia scoparia
GGGSCCRTTTTTTTTTACGATGTTGAGATGATTTGCATTTGTTTTAGTTGTAGGGTCGGTAAGGTCTTGGACCTAATGTGTTGCTGAATCTTCATGGATCCTTCCACGTGTAGTGCTYCATGGGCTGCATGTAGCTCCTCCCTTTCTACTATGAGCCCCCCGGTTTTGATATGCAGAGAAATGGTGCTAACTCAACTCATGAACATGAGTTTGTTGCTTGTTGAAGAACATGGTGACGAATATGTTCTTGGCATAGGGAGCACAAGGTCCTTGATTTGCTGAAGTTGAATGTGCTTCAAATGTAAGGAGCATGCTTCTTTTGTTGCAAGCCCCTAATGACTCCGAGTGGTGGTGCAAAGATCATTGCAATACTTGTAGGGCACAAGTAGTTGTTTGCTTAAGGCGTGTCATGTAACGAAGATGTACATTTAAGTCAGGAACTTAAAGCTGTTGCTCCCTCGGGTAGAGAGCGCGTTGTTGGAATGAGTTCTCTTCTGCCAATGTAAAGCTCTCAACGAACTGTGACCTTGCCTGGTAGAGTCAATTGCATGTGTGGAGACTATAATGATGCTACAAGCCCCCAACCTTATTGGATAGATGTGTCATGTCTGCCGCTTCTAGATTTGGTTGTGAACACTCAAGTCAAGAACTTGAGTTTTGCTGCTCCTTCAAGAAAGGAACAAGGAATGAGGACTTTTTTGTTGATGCAAGCCCCCCACACTTTGAGAAGTACAGTTTATGTTGTGCAAGACATGACACTGCTGAAGCAAAGCCTGCACGGTTTTGTTGGAGCTGACTGATGTGCAACTTTGACTACATAAGCAAGAGCCTGACTCTATGGTTGCATTAGGATGAGTAAGAGAGTCATGAGGGTTGTATAAAGAAAGGCCAGGGATATATAATACAAAAAGCACTCAATTTGTGACTAGGGGTGACAAGATGAGGGGATTGATGTGGTTGGCTATGTGATGTTGGTTCAAACTCGAGCCTATGTCAAGTTCTAGACGAAAGATAGGTTGTGCTTCAGACTTCTAGAAAAATCAGACCAAAACGATGATGAAAATGCCCTCTTTGTTTTTTATTAATTTGGTTGAACCTCGAGAAGAGGCTACCTACGTATCCAAGTATAATTAGATCGATCGTAGTTCCTGAGGTCGTGTGTGCTAGTGATGCCTCATTTTGCCTAGGACAAAACCTTGTGGGGAATCGACCTAGCAAGGCTTGGACAATGCTCATTTGGAGAGGGCTTTTTAGGTTTTAATGTAGGCTTGGTGTGYGGTGTAAGGTTTTTGGAAAACTTGCRGCAATGTATGTTTMCTTTGAGTTTCATTTTGTGGGATTTTGCAATGTGTGAAGCTGGGCTAGACTTTATCACTATTTATTGCTGAAGGTTTTTCTTTTGACTGTTTTTTTTCCTTTGTATTGTCTAAACCACAACTTGTCTTTGGTTTCAACTTTGTTTTGCTTTTCTTCATGTCTCTTTGGCACTATGGAGGGTDGGAAGATGTAGGTGTGAAAGAAATCGACTTCTTTTGTCTTTGTTTGTATAAGAAGGCTCAAAGGGGGTTGCAAGGGATTTTTCTTTGATTTGTACTCGTGATAGGGTGCATCGAGGGAGAAGGATATTTTTGTGGAGCTATAAAGGAAGGCCTCTCGAGCATGTCCAATTAATTCATTTTTTGTTTTTCATTTTTCCATTTTTTTAAATTTTTGTGAGGTCATGTGTTGATTAACATTTCATCATTGAAGTCGAAGCACATGAAAGGCTAAGAAAAGAATGTAAAAAGAAAAAGAACTTTTATTATTGTGGAAGGCTAATGAGATGACAAGACTAAATTCCTAATTGACATAGACTTGAAATAGAGAAGGAAAAGGAAAATTAATGTCTAGGTCGAGGGACTCTCCGACTCWACCTATGCTTAAAACTTTATTGACTCTTGCTCATGTCTCCTTCTTGTTGAGAAATGTGGGTGCTGCGGGTGATGGCTTTGCTTTAGTTGCTTGGCTTCTTACCCCTYGAGGGATAGGAAGGCGACCGTCATCGATCATATCTTATATGTGGTCCTTAAGAGTATAGCACTTTTTCAGTTGAGTGACCATTCCCTTGGTGGTATTTACAATACTGGTTAGGGTCCCACCACTTAGGTCTTTGTCCCGGTGCGGGGTCTAGAATTGGCCCAATTGGCTCAAGAATCCCTTGGGCACTTAGGCGATCCAATGCTTGCTTGTAGGTCATGCTAAGTGGAGTGTACTGACGACGGTGTGGTGGTTGCTTGATTGCTTCAACATCATCGATACTTGACACGTCCGTTGATGGGTTGGTCGTGTCACTCTTTTTGTGGCGCCCCGACTTGTTCTTTGCTTCTTTGATGAGGTCATCCTCGATCTCAATCCCAATGCGGTAGACCTTGTCAAAGGTGTCTAGGTCCAAGTAGCGAAGGTGATTGCGGTACTTTGGCAARGGATTCTTGATGAATATTTTCACCAATTCTTTTTCTTCAGTAGGGTTGATCATTTGGGCCGCTATTTCTTTCCACCGTGCGAGGTAGGCGGTGACGCTTTCTTTTTCCTCTTGTTTGAGGATTTCAAGTTCCCTTAGCGAGGTGGATACTTGGATGTTGCTTTGGTCGCGCGTCATGAATGCTTGAGTGATGTCGTCCAAGTAACCACATCCTTGTCGGGGAGAGAGAAGAACCACTTTTGGCAAACTGGTTCGAGTGCCATGGGGAACACTTTGAGATGAAACTTAGGCATCGATCCCCTTGATAGCCATGGTGGCCCTAAATCCTTTGAGATGAAACTTAGGGTCATCAGTCGGTTTGAACTTAGGCAAGTCCGGTGCAGAAAACTTCTCAAGAATCTTTGCAGAGATATCTTCGAATTCTGGTGCTTCAAAGTAGGCATTCTTGTTAGTTGCCTTCTGTAGGACGTGGGCCGCGCCCTCGCGTATAGCGGGTGCGCGGCTTGGTACTACATCGAGGTGCTTGTGCGTGGGCTTGAGCCACGGAACCCGCACGTGATGCGTGGGTGTGGCTAAGTATTTCCGTCGATAAGGGATCACACCGTGCCTTAAAGGTTATTCAAGGGAACCACCGAACGTTGGTGCAAATTAATCGGCCACTCTTAGATACCAGTAAACACAGTTCGTAGGGTTCGGGGACAGTGTACGAAATCAGATCTGTAACAACTAATCGCCGCTATAAGCGGCCTCTCAGTTCAACCGGTCTATTGCAATTCATTTCATCACGGTTGATTGAAATACACATAACATCATTTTTAGCACTAAAAGCGTATGAATCCTAAAGATTACTACGAAGTGTGTTCTATTTATGCACAAGGAACCCACTAACCTCCTAGAAATTGTGCGACACTTATTGCGTTAATCAATTACAACGGTGCTAAAAACCGGTTATCCACTAGCATCTGATTTTAAGTGACTGTCACATAATTCCTCGGTCTTCGTTAGCGCAAAATATATACAATTTTATAACACTGACAATATGAAGTATATGAACTTCAAAATATATATAAAAACCAATCTTACCCTAAATCTGCAAACAAAACAAAGGTTAGTTTGTAAAACGAAGCGAAACGAAACTTCCGCCTTGAATCGCTATATAAGACAAATAAAACAAATGTTAGTTCATGATGAAAAACGAGCGCAATGAATCTTTCGCCTTGAATCGCTATACAAGGATAAGAAATCGTTAGTATTGACAAGTGATAATAATAATGAAAATGAAATGAAAAGAACGAAAACCAAAACAATGAAAACATTGAAAACATTATGAAAATCCTACATATTTACATGGAACGATTAAATAGTGAGTTTCTACATGTTTATTAATTAGATCAAAACTCGTAATAGTTATTAATTAGATTGAAAAAGGAGTATGTTTAGTGGCGAGTAATCTCAGAAATAAACCTTGTTATTGCTTGTTGAATCGAAAGAGAATCGATGCTTTGAATTCAAGAACGAATGTGTTTAGAGTGTTTGAGAGAGAGAGAGAGAGAGTGGACGTGTCTCGAAAATTGTGTGTCTTCGGACTGAGCAGGGCAGGCATGTATTTATAGGCACGAGGGGAAAAACGAGGGAGAAAAACCCTGCGTATATACGCAGAGGGGCTGCGTATATACGCAGGCCTCTGCGTATATACGCAGCCCTATGCGTATATATTTTTTCCAAAACCTCGAAATATTTTGATTTCCTCCGATTTTATTCGTGATTTCCCTTGATTCGACGCACCTAGACACCCTTGCTCTCCAAGCAAGGAGTTCTAGAGTGTTCTAGAAGGTTCCACGTATTTCCGGAGTATTTTTTGCGTATTTTGTATTTTTTTTGGTATTTTCTGCGTATAAAAACTTATAAAAATCATAGAAAAATGTAGAAAAATCAGAAAAATAATCTAAAAATACTGGTGAGCTCAGAAAAAGGTCTGGATTTGGGGACAAAGGTAAGGGTAAAGTAGTGCACAACACCCCCCCGCGTCTAGCGGCCTCTACTGGTCACTGCGAGTCCATGTCAAAAGACAACAACAAACAAATTCCGTTTAAACCCTAAGCTGCAAAATTAACTATGTGGGTTGCTTAACAGAAATAGATGCACGTAGGACTAATTTGTTGTTGCGACATGTGTTGTTTACATCCGTATTAAAGGGTGCCTAAAAGCCAATTTGTCCAGGAATTAGTCTTATTAGGCGTGAGAACATGTAATTTGCCGATCTTGTTTAAGACATAATAGTTGTGATTTGCAAGCATGCAAGCATTCAACAAGAATTAAAGGTTGTGCCTAATGTTGATTTTAATTCATGTTGAATAGTTGTTAATCAATAATACATGCTAATTTMCATAGAAAGTCAAATTTCTAACAAGCATGCAAAAGGGTGTTAAGAAATTGAGTTGGCCTCAAACTTACCTTGCAACACGGCGCTTTCGATCGAGAACGATGGTTCGGACCCTTAAGAACCCTTGTAGCCTTTGAAGAACCACTAAGAACCCTTAAAGAACATTTGCAAGAGACCTTTAGATTTTATTTGATGTGTAAAAGAATTGCAAAAGAATTTGTGAYTTTGAATGCAAAGCAAGAGAGTATTTAAGAGAGAAGGATGAGAGAAATGGACAGAATGTGAAGCGTATGAGGCGTGTGTATTCGTGCAAATGAAGGCCGGGGTTCTCATATTTATAGGCACGAACTAAAAAAGGAAGAAAATTAAGATGAATATGGGCGCAATTACGCCTAGAAGGCCAAAGACCTGAGCGTAATTAAGCCCAGCTCTTCTGCTTCCCCTTTTTGCTCGACTTGCCTTATTTGCCTTGGTGTAATTTTGGTAGAAAATTATTTTCTGCGCGTTTGAAGCTCCTCCTCGTGCAAGACAAGCTAGAGGATGAACCTAGAATGTCTTGGGGAGTAATCTAAGCAGGCCCCACACTCGGGTGCGGTCCTGAAACGAGCCGTTTTGCTCGGGTGCGCGTTTTTGCTTAGGAAAATCTTAACTATTTTTCCATAACTTCAAAAATTATGGGAAAATATTCATAAAATTCCTTGTAAAAAATAGTGCATTGTGTTAGAATTTCGTGAATTTTGGAATTATTTTCATAATTTAATTAATTATCGCAAAATTAATTAAATTGTTAAAAATTCCAAAAGTTGCCAAAATGCTTAGAAAAATTCAGAAAAATTCCGAAAAATTATAGAAAAATGTTTAAAAATAAGTTAAAATTATTTTGAAACAAAAAATTACTTTTAAGTGTGCTTTGTGTACAGAAACGTGCCCGGTGTAGTGAAAACTTGCCTTTTTAGGGTCTGTTAGGACACTGGCTCTCTCTCAATTCAGCTCATGTGTTGCAAGGGGTGTCTTATCATCGGCCGTATTGGGCTAGGAAAAATTGTAGCTATCTACAACTGTCCTGTTTGGCAGCAGTATTCCATACCTATTTCCCAATAATAACTTTATTCTAGAGAACACAATTTAGTATTCCTAGCCCACCTTCATTTTTGGGCRTACACACTATCTTCCAAGCCACTGGAYGACATCTAGAAAAAATAGGCTTTCCATCCCATATGTAATTCCTTCAAATTACAGTCACCTGATGAAGAACAGACTTAGGAATAATAAAAATATTGGTCTAGTAGGCATGCAAAGAAATCAACACTTAGTTGACCAACTGAGTTATACTAGCATAGAATAGAGCCCTGCTACTCCATGAACTAACTAGAGCTGTGATCTTATCCACCAATGTCTGACAATCTATGGTAGACAACCTTTTACTGCTAACATTAACCCCCAAGTATTTGTATGGCAATTTATCCTCCTGAAAGCCAAACTTAACAATAATATCTTTCTTCTCTTGTTCTGGAATGTTACAACAATAGATATTCGATTTACCAAAATTTGCAGCAAGACCAAAGGCTGAGGTAAAGGTAGACAAACATTTCAAAAGCAAATCCATAGAATCCTTATCTCCATTGCAAAACAAGATTAAATCATATGCAAATACCAAATGATTTAATTTCAAGGACATGCACCTAGAATGATATTTGAACTTTTTGTTCCTAGCCAAGGAGTTAAYAAGTTTGGAAAGATACTCCATGCACAATAGAAACAAGGGGGACATGGGGTCCCTTTGTCTCAGCCCTTTCTGACTCTTGATGAAGCCTTCCAAACCTCCATTTATATTCAATGAGAAAGTATGAGTGGTTACACATTGTATAATCAAACTGTGAAAACTTGTAGGAAAGTTAAAAGCTCTCAACATTTCATCTAAAAAGCTCCAAATGACTGAATCATAAGCCTTCCTAATATCAATCTTCAATAAACAACTACTAGGAGAGTTCCTTCTACAATATTTGGATACAATATCTTGAATGGTATCTATATTGTAGATGATCTGCCTCCCCTCAATGAATCCTGGTTGATTTTGAGCAACCAAACTAGGGAGAATAATTTTAAATCTACTATAGAGKATTTTAGTGATGCACTTGTATAAAACATTGCAACAGGCAATGGGCCTGAAATCGAACAATGTAGCAGGCTGATTAACTTTGGGAACCAGGGTTAGGGAAGTACAATTTAGTTGCTTCAAGAGTTTCCCATTCTCCATGAATTGTAACATAGCATKTGTGACTTCCTCTCCTATAACACTCCAAGCCTTCTTAAAGAAGGTACTATTATACCCATCTGGTCCAGGAGCTTTGATGCGTGGAATAGAAAAAATAGRAGACTTCACTTCTTGTCTAGTGAAAGGACTACATAAAATCATTTGTTGCTCTTGTGTAAGAATGTTACCCTTCTGAATGATCACCTCTTGAACACTGGTCCTAGATACCTCAGCAGTACCCAGGAGCTGCTTATAATATTCTAAGAAAGCAGTATTAATCTCCTCCTATGAATCACAAAGCTACCCATGAATATCCTGGATAGCTATAATCCTCTTCAGAAACTTCTGTCATTTAATACACATGTGGAAAMAGGCTGTATTGTCGTCACCAATTTGAAGTCAGTATACTTTTTCTCTTTGTTGCAAAGAGAAAAAGGCCTCCCTAGCGTTCCTGAAGGAGACCAGGGCTTGCTCTTCTCAAGTTTTTGTGCTTCTTTCATAATATCTAGCTTACTAATAATGGGAAATTCGTAGTCGTAACTCTATGTTTAGACTTTTCCCATGGTACCTGTGTTTTTAACGAGTGGTGACCCACAACATTTATGGCTGTACCAAACGTGACCTTATTATTTTTTTCCGTTAAATCCTATGATTTTCCGTTAAATATTAATAAGTAATATTWAACAMATTTTTCATATATTTAACGGAAAAACCTCAGTAAAGCCACGGTTGGAACATAAGTAAAAGTACGTGGTCATCACTAYAATAAAAAAACACAGGGTTACCACTGGGAAAAGGCAAAAATAGAGGGTTACCACTGGGAATTTCCCTATAATAATCAACTTCAATATGAGAGCAAGAATAATGATGTAAGTGCTTCAGCCTCCTTTTGAGAAACTTCAATTTCGTGTYACATTYAACATGCTGGCTCCTGCAATTTGGGTTGTCCAACTATTCGTCACTATCTCCAAAAAAAGACTCAGCATGTGTCCAACAATCCAAGAACWTGAAAGGTCCTACGATCTACGTGAAGTAAAGAACACCAGGCAATGATCCAGCCACAACTCAAGCATAAAATGTGCATAAGAATGAGGAAAAGTGTGAAGCCAATCATCATTCACCAAAATTCTATCTATTTTTGACAACACTTTATCATAGCCTTGTTGTTTATTAGTCCAAGTGTAGGTATTACCTATTTTATAGAGATCATGAACACCACACATATTCACACACTCCCTAAACATTTTTACTTCAGAAGGGGAAATAGAGGAACTAACCCTATCCTCGAAATTCAAAGGGGCACCAAAATCCCCTGCAATAACCCATGGGCCAGAGAGATTATGAGTCAGGGACATTAACTTATTCCACCAAGTTATTCTATCATTATTTTCATTGAAAGCATAGACCACAATACACACAAAAGATAAAWTCAAAGTCTTATTGAAGACATGTAAGAAATCAGGTAACTAMGCCACCAAAATCCTTCCACCAAGATCCATGGCAAAATTTGAAGTGATACACCAAGAATGAAAAAGACATCTTTGAACTGCAGGGAACTTGTTCTTCTTAAGACTAGTCTCCAACAAAGCACAAAAGCCAATTTTATTTTGAGCAAGAAAGTATTTGACTTCCAATTGTTTCTTGGGGCTGTTAAGTCCCCTCAGATTCCAAAAGAGAGCCTTATCCATGTCCCTGAGTACTAGTTTCTTCTTTGATAGAGAAGAGAACAACAACAACACAATCCCCCAACTTTGGATCCACAGTGAGCTTATCAAATGAGTTCCTTGTCAGAACCACTCTCATTGGTTCCTTTACTTTATGTTTCCCACTCAAAATGTGACCAACAAATTTCCACTCATTTCCAGTATCCCTTACTTGAGTTGGTTGGGTATCAGCATCATGTAAATCTACAATTGAAAGCACAGGTTCCTTATTAGCTTGTACATTCTTCACTTCATCATGAACTATGTTCTCCTTCGGCTTCTTATCTAGCTTGGTCTGCCAGACCTGTTTAGAAYGTTCACAGTGGGCTACCCTATGTCCCCATTTGCCACATTTCTTATAGATCACAGGTTGCCACTCATAGGTCACTACTTGTGTGACTTCTATGCCCTTCTCATTCATAAAGAAAATAGAACATGGGAATCCACCCTTCATATCCATCTCCACCAAAACTCAAGCATATGCAATTCTCTCTTTCAAAGTAGTAGCAAAATCCGCTTTAAATGGAGTCCCAAGTAAACTAGTTTTTTTACTCCAAGCATTCATGTCACCAAAAKTTCAAAGGCAGGGCAGGTAATCTAACCCAAAACGGAAGCCTAGCAAAAGCATTCTCATTAAAATCAAAACCATCCTCTCATTGCTGCAATACTACAAGATGCTTATCAAACAAAAAAGGATCTAATTAGGAATTGACCCTTTTTGATTTGGATAACCTTATTAACATTTGTTTCCCCCAAATTCATTGACAAAAACCCAAAAAAGCCTTAATATGAGGATTAAGACCCACTACWCAAGCAACGACACTCAAATTCCACTAATCCAATTCATCCCTAACATCCGCATCAGTTAATTGAAGAATTGGAGTAGCAATATTACCAGAATCGCTATGTTCTATATTRGACTAATCGATCTTTTCCAAAYTGGGAGCCCCAACTATAGGAGCCTRAACGACCACCATTGGAGGAGACTTAGGACCCGCCATTGCAGGAGCTACAGTAGATGAACTCAGCACTTGATSAATTCGAGCTGGAACCTCAGAAACCTTCGCAACCGGCAATGCTCTGTTCCTAGTAGAACCACCTAGAATAGCATGAGGATCTTTCATTACAGATAGCCATTCCGGGAATTACGCTTTCTTAAGAGATCTGTTTCAACCCGTGGAAGATCAAACACTTATTTGTAGGTTCGTGAGTGACTTCCTCTTGATGCAATGAGTGAATTCCACAAGCTAAGGTAAAGTAGTCTAAATCTAGTCCAATAGTTCTTCAAGAGTGAGGTCTCCAAGCCACGCGTACAGCTTCCTTGGCACCTGCAAGAAGGCGAGTAATCCCTTGGGATTATCGCCCCTCTGACGCTCAAGTTAGAGTGTGAAAGAGGAGAGGAGAGCAAAAAGAATGACAAAAGCAAAGACAAGAAAGAGAGTATTTAGAGTAAGTTTAAGGTAGTTGATTAGAGTGATGTAATTGAATGTGTCCCTTTTGGGAAAAGTAAGAGATATTTATAGCCATCGTTGGTTTCGGATGAGCACATGGCCATCTGACTATGAGCCTTATGACTTTGCTTTAGAGAAAGCTTTGTATACCATGGTATTTTTATACGTATTCTCTATATGAATATACAATTATACGTATCTAACTCGTAATGTGTTGGCCAGATAAGGATTTTTCTATGAATGGGCTTGACTTGAAGAAATCAAGCCCAATCTTTTTGGGCTACATCATTTGCCCCTCCCCAACCTAGAGGGAGCCTAGGCTCGGTCTTAGTTGGGCGAGCCATCCCTGCGTACCCGAGATCAGGTTTGGGAGGTAGGTGAAAAGGGTTGGGGGGGAAATTTGAATTTGAAAAATTAACCCCCTATATATATGGAGGAGAGAGAAGGAAAATCACTTTTCACTTCCAATTTACTTCCTCTCTCAATTACTAGTTCCGTTCCTTTGAGGCGATTTACTCTTTTGTGTGTCCACTTTTATTTCCAAGGAATTCTACTCGGCAAATCTTTCTCGTGGCTGTTCTGTGTCATCAGTTTCTTTACTTGTCGGCGCATTTCTGCCCGGATTTTCTTTGTGCTCGTCAGAAACTACACAGCTCAGGTATTTAATCCTTTGCTGCTTTTCTTTGGATAATTTGTACATAGTTAATAATGGCATCTTCATCGCTCGTCGAACGATCCTTAGCATTGATAGAATAACAAGGGTCTGCTCACCATGGGGGTGAGTTCATTCCCCGGCTGAATCTAGGGTCCGACACTCCCTAACCCTTCTCAAACCTATTACATTCCATTCATTTGCCCTGTGGTGGATCGTCAGCTCCTGTACTTGTTGTGCAGGCGAATATGGAAATCCCAATACTTCCAACAAAAGACCTTCTGCACCCAATGTGGCAAGAAACACATGCCATCCTCTCAAACTCTTCATCCAGAGAGAGAATTCCACAGCCTGGAAGAGTCGTAAAGAACTAAGTGAATGGCAGTCAACCAAGCTCCACCTCAACAAACCGAGGGTTCCCTAGACGAGGAAGGTGAGGATTTGATGAAACCAATCTCTGCCATTCCCTTGGCGGACATTTTCATACGCTTCTGTTCTTAGAAAATGAAAAGGTTTTAAATCCGCTTTTTCAGGTGCAGCAGCCGACCTTCAGATCGAGGAAAGTGCATCAATGAAGAGGAAGAGGAGCTGCTCGTCCTGTTCTTAAGTGCTACCCAACAGAGGGAACAATTTCCCTTCATAGGACAGGTCCAGAGGGGCCAGCCCTAACCTTCAGCTCCAACAAAACACTCACCCAGGTCCCTTAGAGTCAAAATAATGAAAGTTTAGAGTCAGACCTTCCGATGATGGATGATTTAAGGAAACATACCACATCGCAAATAGTTATGATTCATTCTTCCTGATCGGAAATACTATTAGAGATGCACCGGTGGTTATTTTGAATATACCGCTCGTTCTAGACTTGAGTTAGGTTCCTTTACACCTTTCATCCTTCATCTTTTAAACTGTATGATATAGGTTCTGGCAGTTGACTCCCATCTCATGGCTAATGTCATGACTTTCTTGCACTGTGGCATGAAAAGTGAACCGACCATCACAGTCTGGCTCTATTGCATTCCTTGTCCGAAATTTAAGATCGAGCCGGTTGGGTATGTTGTTCAGAATCCGAACTCATAGCCTTACCGTATGACAAAACCTTCAAAATAAAAGACTGACAAGAGGAATTTTTCTTGTCAAGCGGAGAGCTGACACTTGCTGCCTTCCTCAAAGTGGAAACAACAATCCCAAAATGGGAGAGGTCAGGGGTGACCGACAAGTTGCGAGAACACTAGGAGGATATGTTCACAAGTGCACAGAGCTTGTCCGGGCAAAGAGATGTGGTGCGAGGTATTGGAGTGCCCTTAGATGTTATAGACCCGCTCTTCCCTATTTGCTACTGGCTTCCGTAAGGTCAAACGTTCAGGTAGAATTTTTTTAGATCCGCTTTTGACCTCCTGTTTTTTCTAACGTAAACTTTGTGCAGAGGACATAGAAAAATAAAGGCAAGTCTTCCAGCTGGATGAAGGGAAGAGACCCAAATGATAGTCTCTTGATCTCCTAAGGAAAGCAGAGCAAGAAAACCATACCGAGCTAACATTTTTTTTTCATGTATTTAATATGTTAAATGTTCGGTCGGCAATGTTTCGGAAAAGAAAATCTTAGCCGAGCGAGGGAAAAAAACCTTATCTAAACACAATGTTGACTTAGAAAGAAATTTTCTAAGTTCATGATGTGCAGCAATTGCAGCGGTTTTTGATCTCGGCTCTGGCAACATTCTAGAGATTTTCTAGCGAGCCGAGGGTAAAAGACCGCTTTTCTAATACACAAATATGGATAACTTAGAAAATGAAAATTTTCTAAGTACCCATGGTTTGCAAGCAATTGAGGTTTGTGTCGCACGGCTACCTTTCTGAAGAGATTATCTTAGCCGACGAGCCGGTAAAAACCTTTTTTAACACACATGGTGATAAAAATGAAAATTCATTATAGTACCCATCGGATTGCCAGCAATTGAGGGTTATTTATCGTTGCGATCAGCCAAATTACTGAGAGATTACATTAAAACGCCGAGGTAAAAAACCTTTCTAACACAAACTGGTCGCTATAGAAATGAATTTTCTAAGTCCCGATGTGCAAGCAATTGAGGTTTTTTATGTCGGTCGAGACATTTGAAAGATTTCTTAGCGGAGGAGTGTAAAACCTTTTTCTAACACAAAAACATGGACTTGAAAATGAAATTTTCTAATACATAGTGCAAGCAATTGAGGGTTTATTGGAATCGTGCTCGGTTAGTGCCGCGCCTGTTAGGGGGGGACTCAAGCTCTGGTGTCATGGAGGTTAGATGGAATCGCACAGTGAATTCGGTTGGGGTGTTGTGATGAGGGATCGCACCGGCTACATAGGTTATTACGTGGAGCGAAGACATGGTGCAAACTAGTGCAAAGTAGGTCCATAAAAAGTGTGGGCTGGACATGACAGAATCAATCTGTTAACCAATTCGCCCGCATGTAGCGCTTTACGGTCATTCTTCATTGTATTCCATAGATCAATAAATGTGAATTCAAAGAGCTATTGAATTGATTGAAGCACACTAATACTAGGTGAGTTGTCTATTAGTAAAAACCAAGACTTTACAATGGACAATGCATCACCTGATGTAGTCAATGTTAAAGTGCTTAGAAAACGGTCGTCCATGAATGTATCTGCTTTAGATGTGACAACGATTAATCGGTCTTGATTTAACAATATATACCAGTAAGTGATAGAATTATAATAACACAGACATGAAAAAGTAGTTCGAGCATAATAATATGTAGTGTGTCCTCCTCACCTTCATGCAAACATACAAATTGTATAGCTAAAACTCAAAGGAATCCCCTTTCGTTGAATTGCTAATTGAGACAAACAAAAGCGTTATATGACATAACATTGATAATAATATGAAAACCAAACACCATGAAACATTGAAACATTAAGCAAAACCACATATATTCATGAACGATTGAAAAGTGAGTTATACCATTGTTTAATTGAATTAAACTCATAACATGAGTAGTCAAATAAAAGTGAAAAAAGAATTAAAAAAAGAGTGGAAGAGAGGTTTTGTGAAGTATCTAATTTTATACCTTATTTCGGCTTGTTGATCGAAAGAGAATCGATGCTTTGATCGAATACGATATTTTTGAGGTTTTTGACTGAGAAGAGAAGAATAAGCATGTGTTCTTGGGATTGTGTCTGTGTGAAGTGGTATTGAAAGCCGTGTGAAGTGAAGTTAGAAGTATGAAGTCGTGAGAGTACGGACTGAGCAAGGAAGGGTATTTATAGCACGGCAAAAACGAGGCAAGCAAACTGCGTATATACGCTGAGCGTGACGTATTATACGCAAGTGGGAGCGTATATACGCTCAACCTCTAGCGTATAGCCTCCTTATTTTCCATAGGTTTGCATATCTTTCGTATGGGCAATGAATGAGCGTATATAGCAGCAGATAGAGCGTATAATACGCTTCCTATGGCGTATATACGCATCATACGCGTATATACGCCAATGATTGTATATATTCTTCCAAAAACTCAAAATATTTGATTTCTCCGATTTTATTCGTGATTTCTTGATTCGACGCACCTAGACACCCTTGCTCTCAAGAAGGATTCATAGAATGTTTAAAAGTTCCACTATTCCGGATGTATTTTCTAATTATTCATGTATTTCCTGCGTATTCTGGCTATTTAAAATTGTAAAATTCATTAGAATCATAGAAAAATTAAAAAAAATTTAATAGTGGGATTCAGAAAAATGTGACCGCTGACGTGATGAAAATCAACAAAAGCATGAGTAATCGCCAGTTGTAACTGTTTGAAAACCTTTGAATTTTCGAGGAAAACCGGAAAGAAAATAGTTGCCTTGCTATGTGACTATTGTCAATAGTTCCGAGTCAGACCTCACGTATTTCCACTTTCGTGAGTTCAAAGCATCTTTTCGGTCGAAACAAACGCGAAGCGGTAATGTTTCATCACGATCTTCATTGGGGAACATTTTCAGGTGTCTACACTCGCAAAATTTTCTGAAGATAATTTTTTAGAGCCGAGGGTAAAAAGCCTTTTTTAACACAAAAATGGTGACTTAGAAAATGAAAATATTCTAAGTACCATGATTGCAAGCAATGAAGGCTTTGCATCGGCGCTCGGTCAACATTTTGAAGAGATTTTTTAGCCGAGCCGAGGGTAAAACCCTTTTTAAACACAAACATGGTGATTAAAATAAAACTTCTAGTACCCATGATTGCATAGCAATGGAGGTTTTGATCGCGATCGACAACATTTCATGAAGAGATTTTCTTAGCGAGCCGAGGGAAAACTCTTTCTTAATTGTGGAAATAAATTTCCTTTTCTAAACTTGTTGCCTTGTGGATTGCGACCAACGGACTCATTATGGTGCGTTTTAAAAGTTGACTCGGGATGCCAAGCCGAAAAGGGATGCTAAAGGAAAGGCACTCCATGTATGAGAGGTTTCCTTGAAAATTCTAATAAGTTTTTGCTGCCGACCCACAAAGGGGCCGAGCAGCGGCCTGCCAAGAAACCACGCCGAGAAGGAAGAGTACCATTCCTTTCCTCGGCAAAACCAAATCAGGGGGAATTGCTCAAAGCTCTAAGGATGTCACATCACCAAACATTTTCAAAATCTGCGTAAATGAGGCAGCCACAGCATGTAGCCAAGTGAAACCAAGTCAGGAGATTATCCGCTATGCCACGCTTCTAAAAAGAAAAAGAAAGGAAGACCTGCAACAAGCAAATAGAACAGTTCATATAGGACTCAAAAGTCCTTCAAAAAGGTCCGACCGGAGGAATCGGTCTCTGAAGAGTAGTATGATCTGGAAGACACTCTCCAGTATCATAATTTCCTGAACAACCCTCTCGGCCGCCCTATTTTTCCTTCTTGTGGGAGATAGGACGAA
>SNQN01004278.1:4683-39966 GCA_008642245.1 Bassia scoparia
TTATTTGGATGACAAATGAAGAAGGAAGAGAAATGGAGGGATTAAATCGAAAGAAATTTGATCTTTCTAACAACGGAGAGATTTGAAAGGAAAACTCAATATTACTCCCTCCCCTTCTTTTCCCTCCCATTGTGTTAYCCAAACAAACTRGCTCTTGTTAAATTGTATTTACTCCATTCGCTTTTCCAGGTATGGTCACATGATTGATAATGTTGTTCTGATTGTCACTGGAACTTTGCATGAGAGGGATGTTCAAGAGCTGCTGGAGAAATGTCACCCTTTGGGCATGTTTGACAGGTACTAACTCCTTTGCTAATGTGTCTGTGTGTGTTGCATTTCCTTGCATACTATGCTGATTTTTCCTGCCTGCCAGTATTGCTACCCTTGCAGTTGCTCAGAATATGAGGGATCTATATAGATTGGTACTAGTTGATACTCCCTTGGCTCCATACTTCTCTGAGTGTATCACATCCGAGGTACCACCTTTCTTTTTCTTCTGCACATCTGTTCAGATTTTTATTCTATTAATATATTCTTCTTGWWAAAGTTTATGATCTTATTGTTGGATAAGATTTTTGGTCTATTCTGTTAGTTTTCTCTCATACAGATAATTTCTGCTCTTTTTATTGTGGAATCTTAATCATGTAAAAGTATATTCTTTTTGTTTTGGTTGTTTCTCCTCTGAGATCAAGTTTTGTTGAAAAGAAATTATAAATATTGGCAGAAGTAAAGTGGAGCAGCAATTTGTTTCATCAAAGTTGTCTTTTCTTTATAAACTTCATCTCTAACCCCTTCAATCTATTGTGTTGTGTCTGATAGGATTTGGATGACATGAACATTGAGATTATGAGGAACACACTTTACAAGGCATATCTTGAGGATTTCTACCGTTTTTGCCAGGTTTTTAACTTTCGATCAGAAGAACACCCCTCCTCTTCCCAAACCATGTTTTTGATTATTCACAAACACACACTGACATGGAGTCTTTACTTTTCCGGTTGTCCCATATCCATGTTCTTTAACTTGTTTCTTCTTTACAAAACAGAAACTTGGTGGGGCTACTGCTGAAATTATGTCTGATCTTCTCGCCTTTGAGGCTGATAGAAGAGCTGTAAATATACAATAAATAGGTGATTGCTTATATGTTTATGTAAAATATTTTATGTTAAAAAAAAGTGCACAAATATGACATATTAATTCACATTTTTTCTATATTCTGAAAAGACTTCCTCTATAAGTGCATATACTATTTTGCCTCGCTGGCTCTCCCCTGTGGCACCAACCACCAATTCTTGTAATTGTTTATAAATACTGAACAAGGCTTGACTTGTGCGCTACGGACTGAACTACAAGGAAGACAGAAAGAAGCTGTACCTCGATTTTGTCCTTGTTAAGTATCATTAACTACGTGGTCATCTTGTCTTGCAAATTGTTGATCTTCTAACATTGATGGTTTCTTTATAGGATACCTTAGGATCATGAAGAACTTTGCTATTTGTGAATGTAGATCAGGTATATCAAATCTATTGTGCTATTCGTAATTTGAAGTAAAAATGTCATACTTACCCAGTACCCCAAGAGAACAAATTTTATATACATTTTGCAAGTACTTGTAAAACAATCTTTAAGGGGTTGGAATGTGAATATTTTATCATTAATCACTAAACGTGAATATGAAACAAATATTCTTACATCTATTCGGCATATCCAGGTAACTTTAAATAGTGTTGAAACAAATATATTCAAACGTGATCCACCAGAGTTAACCACATCAAGCAGAACTGAACTAATGATTAGACTTTCCTAACTACGGATTAAAATATTTTGATTGCTGTCCCTTGACTATTGTATGATTACTAGCTCAACATTTTTTAAAAAAATAAATTTGGAAGAAGTAAATTTTATCGACCGAAGCATCCTTTAAAGCTGAAGGAAACATACTACAGGACTGCTATAAAGACCAGTTTTTGCTTTATTGTACGGATGTTGGCTTCAAAGAAAGAGCATTTCAAAAGGTTGGGGTCAACCGGAGATGCGATTGTAAGATGGATGGTGCGGAACACTCTACGAGACGTCGAATAAGGAAATAGAAGTTAATCCGCCAAAGTTTGGTGTCGCAGATATTGCATGCAAGTTAAGGAAAACCGCTTGCGTTGGTTTGCATGTAAAGCACGGAACCTCAGTGGGCACCGTCGAAAGTGGAAGATGGGATCAGGGATTTTAAACGAGTAGAGGAGGACCAAAAAGACTTGGGGGAAGAGTTAGAAAAGATCTGAAGCAGTTGATTTGCAATGAGTGAGGCTCTCGATCGGAGGAGTGAGGATGAAAAATTATGTGAGACCTCCCGAGAATGATCACATTTGTTCATGTAGCCGACCCACATAGGGATTAAGGCTATGATATTGATGATTGATTGATGAAGTAAATTTATTACCAAATAAGTACAAACCAGCAAAAGGCATCAAACAAAACAATGACTTGGACAAAAAACCCAAGCTCAAATCTAAACCTCGAATCCAAAAGACCCCTAACAAATCAGACAATTCAAATAGGGTCTAGCGCTCTAGCCACTTATGACAAGCTACAAAGCACAGCAAAAGATAACATCCTTATAAATAACATATGGAGTTTTGCAAACTCATGAAAAACTTCTGGTCCTTTGAAGCCAATATGGAGACACCTCAGCAAAGATAATAGGAAACAAAGAACAACCTGGTGGACATTCCCCTGCAATCTCAAAGCAGAGCCAGCATATTTTCCTCAAAGCTAAAAACCATCCTGTGATAAACTTATAAGGACATGCACAACCTGACACCCACACAGCAGCACTAAAGAGTTCAACCTGTGTTGGGGAGAGTAGATACACTTTATCGTTACAGATATAAGTTGTTAACTTGTATTGAGTCATTTTTATAGACTAAGGATTATAGTTTGATAAATTTTAAGATCATCTTGGAGAAAATAATTTTAGTTATTAGAGGATGAACATTTTGGATGAAAGAGATATGTGAGGATGTTTGTACGATGAGAACTTATAGAAGAAGATCTTCTGATATCTTAGGTATATTAGCACATATATAGGTTTGACTTTGAAGCGAAAGCCAAAGTTGCAGGAACCATCATAAGACTTTCAAGTTGTTTGTCCAGCAAATTAGGGAAGTTGTATATGTTCAACTTTCTTAAATAAAGAGTCTTGACTCTCTGACTATCAAGCTTAATTTTGGGCATGGTTTTTTTTTTTTTTTTTTTTGTTGTGTGTCTTGACTCTTTGAGCTTTGAAATCAGGGCTCATGATCTTAGTTTGAATTATTTACCCTATTGGATAGAGAGAAAATGGAAGGAAAGAGAAGGAAATAAAGGGAAGTTTGAACAAATTCCCTTGTTGGGGAAATTGGGGGAAGAAAGGGGAAGGAGAGGGAGTACAAATCTCTCTTAATTTGTGAGAGGAAAATGATCTGACTTCCCTTCCTTTTCTTGTGACAGTTAATTGGATCAAATCTCAAATAGGTGACCTGTGAAAGATTTGACCACTTGAGGTGTGTAAAAATGCAATGGACTTTTATTTTTCCATTTTTTGGGAGTGCTGTTGGATTGTGCGGGCAATATTGAAAAAAATCTGGCAAATCAATAACGAGAGTTCTCTTATCAACACATCACTGCAAGAAAAGTATGATAAGTGTAATGAGAGGCTTCTCTGCTTATCTCTTGTTAGACTTTATTGAGAGGTTGAAGCGACTGAGAGGTTGATACGTGGATATTAGATTGGTAAATTGCTGTGCGTGCTTATTCAGCCAGTGGTATCCAGAGCCTTTAGTGCGTTTTTCATTTATTTTTGTTGAAGACGAAAAGTCAGAGATACTTGGTCAAATATATTTTTAGACTTTTAGGCATTACATGCATAGTGATGCAGTTATACATGCATGTTAAATGCCTGCATATTTGATTTTCGACTATGTTGTTTTCATAGTCCGAGATAATGGAAAAATATCCTCTTACCAGGTCAATATTTCTCTAAATGTCTTACGGAGAAAGGCCAAAATGCTAGACAAGGCTTTTCTGATGAGAGGAGGTCAAGAGACATGCTTATCGTTGATGAACAACAGTCATCATCAAGCATGCCATTATTTCCACATTAAGTTATTTGATATTGCCCAACAATTTCTTCCACTTTCACAATTTACTTACTAAAACATCTATGTGCTTGTATAGCTGCAGTTCCATTATGCTGTTTTTCTTCGCATACATGAGATTGAGGGAGCAGGGAGATCAGGAATCTGGTGTGGATATCAGAATGTGTGGCTCAAACCAAAATCCAGAGTACACGACAGCGTTGTCTCATATTCAGTGTTAGCCTGAGTGACATGAAGGAACCTTGTGAAATTTCCAGGAATTACATGAATAAATCTCTTCTTGCTTGAGCTTATTACATCTCATTCTTGTGCTCGTAGATTCATTTGCAAACATTATTTATACGCACAAGGTCTAATAAATATTTTTCTGGTGATGATTATTTGATTTCGGAAGATCTTTACTTCAATCTTCTGTGAGCTAAGCATGAGTCGGGCATCGCCCGTTTTGTTTTGGGGAAATGAACTATTCAATCTGTATGTATCATATGTGAAATGTTCGATAATGTGAACTCTATGGTTTTGTTCGTTTTGTCTTATTTTTAATCTTAATTTATCAAAATATTTGAACTAATTTTCCGTAAAAAAGCTTTTAAAAAGTGAACAAAGCACGGTTATATCTTAAAATGGGCCTATAATTGTACACCTTCCGTTTCAAAATGATTGTTACGTTTGAAGTGATATACAAATATTAAAAGTTGAGTTAATGTGCGACAAGGCGGGCAAATCTATCTCTCATTATATAAGCCAAGGGGAGCAATGGTGTCCCCTATTAAAAGACGTAAACATCCCTTAATGATATAAAAGACTAATGTTCATAATTAAAAAGTTGCCCTTAATTAAAAAGTATAAAAATTCTCTTTATTTTTTGTACTTCCATACTAAGCAACATAAAAAAAAGAGTTATATTGATTAATTTTTTCCCATGAGTAAAAAAAGAAAGTTTAATTAATATGTTAAAGAAAATCAAATAAAAAAAATTAATTACATTGACTAATTATTCCATTGAATAACTTAAGCATTGCATATTATTTAAAAAAAAGTTTAATTAATAGAATGAAAAAATCCACAATATAAATACATTAAGTCACAAGACTAAAATTTTCAACTATGAATCAGTTAATCATTGCAAATTATTTTGAAATATATTAAATAAATTATTAAATTATTATGTATTAATATACTATTTTAATTTGTATGTCAATTTAATTAATCATTAAATCTATTTGTCGAGAGATTCAATTGAAAAAAAGAAAAAATTACATCGAAAAATTTGAAAATCATATAAACTCACCGCCATTGTAATTGAAATTGTACCCAATTACATGATTTTTTCTATGTAATATTGTTTTAATATATAAATTTTTAAACTGACCACAGCATCGCGTGCTATATACTAGTAAACATATATTAAATAGGGTGTCGCCAAATGTGATGCGCCACGTGGACTTTCGCACATTGTAGATGCGCGCACACATGTGTCTACGTATATATTCAAACGTAATAAAAAATTGCAAATACAAAGGTTAAACCTATGACCTTAACAATGTGGATGCGCCACATGGATTCGCACATGTAGATGCGCCACATGGATTCTTCTTTAATACCCATGTGTTAAGTATATAAGGCTGAACTTATGTTCAAACTTAAGTAAAAATTGCAAATACAAAGGCTTGAACCTATGACCTTTAAGATGATAGAAATAACTTCAACCACTAATCCACAACAATTTCATTATATCATATCAAATAAATTATAATAAAGTCACATAATCATATTTAACTAAATTAAAGTGATATATTATCTTTTCTAATATTTTGTAGTTACAACTCACGAGTAGTATTTCATGCTAAAAACTTTGAAACTACTATCTTTCCATTACCTACCAAAACCACAAAACTAACAAAATAACTTTGGACTGACAAAATGCACGTTATGTGAATCAATTACTATACTTTTAAATCGAAAATATTGTTTAAAAAATGAATCATCGTATGAAATCCGAGTACTTTTAAAATTATGAAATATGACTCTACCATTAATGTTTGAAGAAAAAAAAAGTATATAGTTGCTATTTGGTGATGGCAGATTATAATAAATGTACATAATGTTTACGTCTATTATGGTTGCAATTTAGATCACCGGTATTGTTATATATAAATATAACAATCATTAATTACATTTAAAGATTACAACGGTGAAATTGGAGAAGATGAAAAATTATTTTAGGCATGACGTAAATGAGTCAAAAAATATAAAAAAGTAAAATAAGAAAAGTCCAATTGCTTGAGAATGTGTAATCATACATGGCATATAGGATGCCACAAGGCAAATTTATTTTAGGGATTGTTTTTAAATATTTATATATAGTAATTTTTTTATATAACATACCATTGTATACATTTGTTGCCCGGATGATAACTCGAGGCATCGTCCGGCCAAACACTAGTTATATTATAAGACATGAAATATTATACGTGATTTCTAAACATTCACTCTACTAAAAAAAATAGATGTTGTCACTTTATGGTTAAATTTTCTTCCATACAAAATCTTTCTTTTCACATAATAATAAGGAAATTAACAGGTATAATCCACCTTTGTGGGTCTTCAAAAAATAAACCAACCTTTGGATTATTTCTGAATAATCCAACCTTTATGTCAGTCTTCCAAAAATGCACCCAATGCAATTGTAACTGTTGGTGACCTTTTGTTTAAGTTAATTTGTCACGTGTCACGTTTTCATTGGATGTAATTAAATTAAAACTTAATTAAAATTAAATCTAAACTAAATTATAACACCCTCACCCACCACCACACACCACTTGCCACCACCGTCACAACCCAACCTGCCCACCTGAGCCACCACCGCCACAACCCACCTACCACTTGAGCACAAAACCAACCACCTGCCACCTGAGCCGCCACCACCACTCCCCACCCCACTGCCACCATCTTCACTCCTGCACCTGGAGCCACGACTACAGCCACAACGGTTGCTCCTCCTTTCTTTCTCTCTCTCTCTCCTTATCATCGCATCCACCATCACATCCACCACCCCTCACCACCACAACCACACTGATCACAAACCACATGTCCACATCCACCACCACACCACCAAAGCCAATCACTCAATCACACAACGCACCACCACCCCTCTCACGACCACAACCACCAAACCCTCACAAACCTAGCCACCCTCAACCACCTAGTACTCAATCCCAAGCCACAACCACCCACAACCTAGCTACGAACCGCCACAACCCAAGCCACGACCACCACAACCCAGCCACAACCGCCCACGAAGACCCCTCCGCTAACCATCAGCAGCCCACCAAACAACACTCGACCCACCTCAACCACGACCCAGACAACCACCACGCCATACACGAGTAAAGAGAGAGAGAGAAGAGAGAAGTGGGAGAAAGAGAGCAGGAGTGAAGCAAGAGAGAGAGAGTGAGAAGATGAGAGAGAAAGAACCAGAGGAATAGAGAGATTAGTAGGCTAAGAGTAAAAAAAAAAAGGAAAAAAAATATTGAAATCTAATTTCAACGGTTTTCAGGTTGCAAGTCATTCGGTTTATTTTGGAAGATAGCCCCAAAGGTCGGATATTCTGAGTAATTGAAAGATGTTTATTTTTGGAAGACTACCCAAAGGGGGATTATTCCTGTTACTTTTCCTAATAATAATACTTGATATTCTATTCTATATGCGCAAGCCTAAGGCGGGTTCGGCAATGATAGCGTTTGAAGTAGCTTTAGCTATAAGAAACGGTAGTTTAAAAGCTATAAGTAGCGTTGGAAGTAGCGAGTAGCGGATGAAACTAAAATTGTCAATATGAGTGTTCGGCAGAAGAGCAGGTTGTATTATAATAGAAGAAAATTAATTTCAAGTAGCTTTTTATTCTAGCTTAAAAGCTAAAAGTAAAACGCTACCCCACTAGCTTGAAAAAGGTAGCGTTCATATCTTTATGGAAAGAAAAGTCTATATGTATAATTTGTCTTACAAGTTTGTAAAAGAATTTCGAGCCCGAAAATAACGGTTTTGCGTAACAAAATTTTACGAGTCTTAAGAAAGACTTAATTGAAAAAACACAATGAAAGAATCATTGTTTAATTATGTAACACGAACATCGCCCAATCACAAATAAGTAATACTTGACTATGAACAATGTATTAATAATGTTGTGAATGTAAAAAATCATATCAGAATCATAAAATGGAAAGATTTGAAATGTAACAAACTTTGAAAACATTTAAATGAAATACAAATTAAACTTTGTGAGACAGAGAGTATACATTTCATCTTCAATTCATAACCTAATTATAACGTACTTCATTTTTTTATAAAACTCTAATATGTCGATTATTATATGATTTTCCCCCACTATTCTCTAGTCAATCAATATGTTTAGACTCTTTAGCCTTTTGCTACTTATATTGTTTGAGTAATTTTCATTCATAAGTTTCAAATATTATCAATGATTTGATTGATCTTGGTTATTTTGAATCATTCTGTAGAGCTAATTAGGAATGCATGATTGCTTGGATTAAAGCAAGAACAAAAGAAGAAGAAATCAGATTTTTGGATCTGAAAATGTTGGATGTAGTGTTGAATGGCGGCTAGATGGACTAGAACGATTGATTACGACTTGAATTGTCCCGTTTTTATCTTCTTTTATTCGTTAATTCTCGAGGTAGAGTGATTAACAATAGCCCGACCCTTTGGTTCGCCCGAAAAAGTGAAGGCTTTGGCAACTAAAAACATTCATTTTCGATCAAAAGCTTGTTCAGGCTCGCAAAAAAACCCGCTCTTTTTTTGGCGGGTTTGAGCAAGACTTTTATATACAAGACCGACCGACCTGTCCATTGAACACCTCTATTCGAGGCTACTATTGTATTACTCATGGGCTTAATATCATACCTTAAGAAAGTATATAAGGTGGAAATCCCTGTTTGTAATAACATTAGATTAATATATTTTAGATAATCACACAATTACGTATTCTCTCCACCAAACCTTGTTTTTGTACATTGATTTTTGGCAATTCAATTGAAAGTCATCATTAATTCTTCAATCATAGCGAGTTTTGGATTGTTCTTAATTTCTAATCTCTTTTACTATTTATGTTTTTGATTATGTTTTCCAATTGTCATTAGGTTTAATTGCATTAAGAGTGTGTAGTCTTTATCTATATTAAACTAATATAGTTAAATATTAATTCCAAAGATTAACTGTATTACTAAAATATAATTATTAATCCTAAATTAATATTAATCCAAAGTTAAATATTAACCTGAGTTACATAGTTAAAATAATCCAAAAATATATCATTAATAAAGTTAATATTAACGAGAGTTAATATTAACCTAAGTTAATAATAAAAATAATAATCCAAAGATACAGGGTATATTATTAATATTTTTTAAAGAGAATATAATATTAATAATAAATATTATTTCATTATTATGTTAGGAAAAATGGAAAGGAATAATCGAACTTTTGTTGGTCTCAATAATAATCCGAACCGATTGATATTACGGAATAATCCGAACTTAACCCAATATTCATTAAACATACTAATTACTAAGTTACCTGCAATCTCTCTCCTAACTCTCTTTAACCTAATAGGCTTCAATTGTTTAAAAAATAAAATAAAATAGAAGCAACCACCAACACAGCATCACCAACAACCCACTGCCGCACCACCATTTATCGACCCCACCCAACTCCACCACTCCTCCACCCACCTCGCAACCAACTCCACCCCGCAACAACATCAACACCAGCAACCACCAACACAAGCAGCACAACAACCCACTGCCCACCTAGAAATCGCCAGCCTCTAAACCCTAAACCACCACCCAGAATCGACCTAAACGGTAAGGGGGAATGAGTTTCCGTTTTTTCAGAAGCTGGTTTTATGATTTGGGTGACGATTTTGGTGCAAAAGGGATGGGCGGTGTCGGTTGGAGGGTTGGGATCGGGTTGGGTATTTTTGGAAAGTGGGTATTGTAGGTGGAGGAAGTGGGGAGTGGTGCGTCGGGGACTGGATAGGGAGGGGCTCTGTCGTGTGGGAGAGTGGCGATGGTTTGGATTCGAGGGTAGGAGAGGTATCGATGCTGAGGGTGGGGCAGTGGTGATTTTTCGATGGTGCGAGGAGATGAGTAGCAAGGGTGGGTGGATGGAAGTGGCGAGGTGGCGAGTGTGGCTGGTGTGTTAGGGGATGTTTCGAGGTGGAGATGAGTAGCTGGGTGGTGGAGCAATGGTGGTTGCTGGGTAGGGTGGGGTGGTTTTGGGGAAGGGGAGGACAGCATACCCAGGAAAAAAAAAAGGAAAAAAAAATAAAAATCTTGGACATGACCTGCTTATCAGGTTCAGGTCATTAGTATAATAATTGAAGATAGGTGTTAAAGTTCGGATTATTTCGTAATATCAATCGGTTCGGATTATTAATTGAAAACCAGCAAAAGTTCGGATTATTCCTTCCATTTTTCCTTATGTTTAAATAGTTATAGTTAATCGTAAAATTAATATAAATTATTAATCAAAATTAAATATTTCTTTCGTTGATTTCAATTAATATAAATCCCGGAATTGACACGAAAGAGCTCGTCTAATCCCTCGTCGGGGTGATGGTTTTGCAATGGCCTATGAAGCTAATTGGCTAATCATGGCATCTAGGTTAAACTGCATTTTTCTGTCGATTTATTTCCCCAATTTAGCCAATTAAAACCCTCCAAAATCAAATTCCATCATATTCAGTCCAAAATCACAGCTGATACTGCAATCATACACCCAAAAACACAATCAATGGCGAGAATTCCAGCTTCTGAAAACGATGATCCTTCTTCCTCGAATGCACATCAATTACAGACATAGACGTTGATTCATTAGTACAGTGTGCTAATTATTTGAGCATCCAAGACATCTCTAACATGGCAATGACTTGCAAATACTTCAAATTTGCCGCTTATTCTGATTCCATATGGCACCGTTCTTCAGGTTCAATTTTTTTTTTCCTTGCTATTTATAATTTTTTGTATTAGCTGCAATATATGCATACATATGTTTGAATTCTGAAATTTGCGTTATGTTTGATAATTGAGATTGATACCCTAATTAGCTACAGTACATACATAACAATATTTAAAATTCGCGACTTTTGATGTAGTATAAAATTAATGATTTTGAAGTGATGCAAAATCTGTTTTATATGCTTGTTTCCGCTGATCTTTGTTCCGAAACGAATGTAATTGGCCAATTGGCGCTTGGGGCAAATGTGTAATACTATATACACCTCTTAAGACGGCGATGCTCTTTGTACCCGAATTATAATTTGTGATAGGCAAAATTGGCCACAATAGCACCACTTGGGGCAAGGTGCCACAAAACAGCACCAACTTGAATGAGTGCACATATAACACCAACTTGAAGCTCGGGTGCAACGCCATAGCATAAATGACATATTTTGCAAGTAATTGAGCTACAAATTGGTGCATTCCGAGGTTCAAGTTGGTGTTGTCATGTGTCAACAAATTCAAATTTATGCTATGTGTTGCACCCGAGCTCCAAGTTGGTGTTGTTACATGCACCTGATCAAGTTGGTGCTGTTTTGTGCACCTCGCACCAAGTTGGTGCTGTTGCGACCAATTTTGCCTTTTGTGATAATAGCCAGTATTTCCTTTACGATACAGATATTCTGATACTCATTTTACATTTACTTGCTTAAATTTGTTTTTGATTTTACAGAGAAAAATGGCCCGCGTACATGTTAGGTCAAAAAAATGCAGGAACGCCACTAAGGGAAGCATATTTAAGCCGGCGTGAAGCTGTGCAGCGGTTAAGTTTTGTTGATCCTCTTGCTGCYGACCTCTATACTGGCGCAGGACCTTTCAGTCATGTATTGTTAGGGYAAAATGATATCATATTCTCACAGGTGTGTTGCCTGCTCGTTTAGTGGATATTTATGTCATGGCAAATGTTTGTAGTTGTGTAAGGACAGGAAAGTGGTAGGAATTTGGATGTAGTGGGATCTAGAGCCTATGCTAGAAAATTTAGCTGTTCAATGCTATGAAATGTTTAATTATTTCATTTTTAGATGCAAAATGATTAATTATGTGTTGCAAACTTACTAAACCTTGCAACACTCTCCTTGTTTATGCAGAGTTTTGAATTTTGATATAGGAATTTGATTTYCTAAATGTGATAGTAACAATTCTTGAATTAAAAAAATAGTGAAATGAATATATGTAGAGCATTCACTAAATAAAACTGCTGGTTCTTTAAGACAGATGAATCATGATTACACTGTTGTCATTGTGCATGATAAGATTCTGTCTAGGTGCTTAGTGTGGGAATTTTTAGGTATGTAATTATCCTGAAAAGTTATTTTGGCATAAAATTTCCTCGAAACGACCTTTTCTGGGATTAAGCTGCAAACTATGAATCCTAATGCTTTATGCCTAATATGAAGCACCTAGATGCGTACTGGTAGTTGGTCAACTACAATTCTAATTAATAACCTCTCACCTTAGCACATTTTCGTGTCTACATGTGGCTTTTTTTTTTTCCCCTATATATATTCTTGTTACTTGCTTTTGACTTTAAAATGTTTGTCTAAGAAATTTGTTCTGCTGCATGAAAATATGCAATTGTCATATGGGCTATGAGCTTATGATAGCTATCAAAAGCTGATATTGCATTTAAGCAATCAGTTACTTTCCATGTTGTTGGTTTTCTAAAGTTGTGTTGCTATGTGTATTACAACAGGGATCACTGGTACAACTTCTGAAGATCGATGATTTGATAAAAGGTAAAGATTGCCTTGCTACTCTGAGGGATCATAATGCAAGGATTACCTGTATGAGGTAGGTTCAATGCTTGTTGTGAAATKGCTGGTATATGTTAACTTCTTATGCTACATATTAGGTATGTCTATATTCTGTAATGTTGACTGCCCATAAAGGAATAAGGATGACATGGATTCATTATTGTGCTGAATTCTCTCTACTATTTCCCTTCACTGTCCGCTTGTTTCTTGATCCTTAATACTTGCTTACTTAAGGTTAAGGAGAATCTGCCAGATTGCTTATGAATTGACACCCCCATGTCTTTAATTCCTGTACTCTTGTTGCTATATCCAAATGTGCTACAGTGCTAATCATTTAGCATTCCTATTTCTCCAATTCCCATCCAGCTTGCTTGTACTTAACAGTTCCAACCTGCTAGTATTGTGGTAGTCTGCTCTTTCTAGCTGACGAGTCATCAATTTTTGGAGCATATTATAGTTAAGGTATAATTAAGAATTGTGCTTCCATTAACTTTCATCTGGTTGTCTCCATCCATCACTATGGATCATGTAATCAATCAATCAATTAGAGCCTTAATCCCATATGTGGGGTCGGCTAACATGAACCAAAAGTGATTATTCTAGGAGGTCATCCACCACCCCAAGAAATTATCATTTTGGTTCATGTTATAAGATGTGACAAAGTTTTCCTTCGAGTGTCACCGGCTACCGCAACCCTCCTCCTTTATCCAGAATTGGGACTGGCASTAGGAAATCCACCYGCAGAGTTACTATGGATCATGTAATATATCCTACAAAATAACKATTAGGGATCCAAAGCAAGTTGCGAGTTCAGAATTTAGAATTTAGATTAGGGATTATATAGAAAATGATGTATTTCGACTTTCTATGTGTCCATTTCTTTTTGTAGACATAGCATTCTATTTAATTGTAGTGTTGGTGCACTTTTGAAGGTAGTCTGCTTTCTATGTTTACTTTCACTCTCTTACACGAAAAAATCTTTTCAAGTAATGAGCAGAGTAGATTTCATTTCTAAAATCAGTGATAATCATGGTGCAATTTTGTATTTCTTGCAGATTGTTTTCAATCAAAGAGGCATCTTTCATCCGAAATGAAGCACAAAAAGATGATAATGTATTGATAACATCAAGTTGTGATCGCTCTATTCGTATTTGGCGAAAGGTATGTTGATCAATTATGGGGTTCTGTTGTTCAAAAAAGTTGCATGATTTGTTTCTTTTTTTTGTTTTTTTTTTGAACTTTTAACATTCAAAACGGAGGCTCTTGTCATTGAGAAGTAAAATTATTATAAATATTTATCAATTTCTTCTTGAATGGTCAGTACAAAAAGGTGTTACCATTAGGATTTATCAAGTTACTTGTTCTGAAGTAACAATGCAAGGCCTTGTGATGATTTGTTGATCATATACAACAAAGTAACTAAATTTTTTTAGTGTCCATTAGTATATTCTTCCTCTGTTTATATAGTTGCAAACAAATGATTTGGCACCCTTATTAAGAAAGAGGAGACAGAAAAGGCAAATGCATTAAACTAATGTCATTATTTGAATAGAATAACAATGTCATTGTACCCCTTCCACTAGTGGGAAGGATTGGCGTTAGTTGTTTTCGTTAATTACWAAGTGGGGTCTTATAAATTCTTTAATAACTTTTCTAAATTGGCTTGATTGCAATCAATAGGACATTAAAAGGAAAATGTTGCAGCTAAAAAGAAACGAAGGAAGTAGTTTCTTGATAGATCATGGACAAGGTTGCTGCCTAAGCGAGATAATAATTTCTTAATAGATCATGCAGTTGGGACTGCTAAAGTATGAGTTTGTGGAAGTGATGAAGAGTTGAGGACCACTGTCCTTATAATGATAGAACTTTTTTTGTACTTATTACAATAATATAATTGCATAATATGAACTTCATTGTGTTTATGGAGCTACAAAATTGCTTGATATGGTTAGTATGATCTCAAAACAACACCATGGTATCATCACACAATTGCAAGTTGGGCGACTAAAAAATTCTGAATTCCATTTACTTTTTTGGGTTTTGTCGAATGCTGATAATATAATCTCTTCAGTAGTTTTCTCTTGCAAAAAGTGTAGTATTAGATTCGAAAAAGAGTTTAAGTTCAAGCGGAGTGAATTGCATGTACTTGCATTTATTGTCTAGTCTAGTGAAGTAGTCGTTGAAATATGTAGTATTATTTGATTTGATGAGAAGGACATGTTTATGATGCCATCTTTTTCCTTTTGTTCTATGCCTTCAACAATGATATCATGTATTCGGTGAAATTAGATTCAATTTCTCACCTCTGCTAGAAGATTGTATACCTTCGGCAGATTACTTTTTATAATGCATATCTTAGTTGCCTATGTCTTATACCCATGGCAGGGTTCTTGCATTCGATGCTTCAGAGGTCATAATGGTCCTGTTACTGCTCTGTCAGATAAACTATTGGGTGATGAGGGTAGCAAAGTGCTTGCTAGTGGAGGAGAAGATGGTACAGTTCGTTTGTGGTCTCTCAGCTCAAATGGCAGACGTGGCCAGCAAGCCCTTCATGCAACACTACATGGGCATGAGAAGCCGATAAAATTAATCTCTGTTGCCGGGTATGGGCATCATTTTGATGGCAATTTTATTATTTTATTTTATTTTTTTACTGAAACCTTTAAATCCTTTTAGCTGGAATCATTTTCTGCCTTTATATCCTGTGTATAGTAATACATCTTTGCCTTCAATTTCTAGAAAAGTAAGAAAAATGCAATTTAATGTTCTTACTTGTGGCCTTATCAGTAAAATTACATTTCTAGGTCTACCAACTTCAAGGTTAATGAAACTAGCGAAGTCGTGAAGATTACAATTTAAACATATCTAGGCCTACGGCCTACCAACTACATGGTCAAGGATACTACTATACTAGAATATCTGACAAATTTGACAATTCAAAGAATTATTCTCTATCTGTTCAGCTGCATGACATTGTCACCTGTTATTTCATTTTTCCTCTGTAATTAATTTCTTTGCCTTRGATTATCTTTTGTTACAAGCTACGTATAACTTCAGGCATTACACTATGCTCAGGCTTATTTCTTTGACAAATTTGCTCTCTTGTCTATGGGGTTGATTCGGCATTTTACATTTTTGCTTTCGTATATTGTTAACCTCTGTTCTTGAGAATAATGCTTGTTCTTTGCCCTTGTGTTTTGCAGGCACAAAACTTCACTTTTGATCAGTGTTTCTACAGATTCTAAGGTATTGTATTGCTTATCCTAATATAATTTCTTAGATACTCACCATCCTCCTCTTGACTAGGGAATGGTTACTCATGAAGAAAGGGAAATCTGATGTGCCCTTTCAGAGTTAAGATTTTGGGAGAGATATCTTGGCAGTAGGGGGAAATTGGCTAATTTGTTTAAGAAGTTTGGCAGCCAATTGTACTTATGATCAAAGCGAATTACCATTTTTCAGCCTTAAGTAATGCTGAATTTCCACTTTGGTTGCCTGTATACCATGATTCTACTTTGGTGACCTTAAAACTCCGTCTGAGATCCATTAAAAAAGGACGGGATGATTAAARTGAGAATGAAACAATCACAACTCTTCYTAGTTTTACACATACCTTAGGGCACAGAAATAAAGAAATGATGCATGACAGACACGTAATATAACTCTTTTCTTTATGATGTTGGATGTARCTTCAATATATTCCTTATTCTACTAAAAATTAGTCATTTATAACAGATCAGAGTGTGGGACTCTACCCTGGCATCGACATCTTGGACATCTAGTTGTGTGGGAACAACCCCTGTGTTGGGTACTCCTAAGGGAATCAAAAGCTTCGAGTCCATGCTTTATGTGGCTGCTGGTAACTCTGTTCAGGCAATTGATCTGAGAACAATGAAGGCGGCTTTTACTGCAGCTGTTTGTGAACCAGATCTTTATTCATTTGCGATGACGCCTTCCAGACCATTGATCTGCACTGGTGGAAAAAAAAGGTCAGACTTCCTGGACCAAGATGTACAAAGAAAACAGATTTACATACAGGGCCTCTTTATCTATTTATGTATATTCTTTTACTCGTAGCATCTTATTCAACATATAATTGGGCCTTCAACTGTTCTCAATCTCAACTGATCAAAGGAAATGCATTATGTCAGCTTCAAAGATTTCACGTCATTTGTCCCTCTGTTATCTTTAGTCATAAATTGTTCAATGTTGCAGGGCTTTACTATGGGATATGCGGAAAGGTAAGGCTGGATCAAAGTCCAGTCCGATAGCTGAGATGGAAGGTCACAACGATCGTGTTACAGAAGTGCATATGGACCCATACAAGATAGTAACTGGTGGTCCTGACGACATTTATGCTCACATTTGGGAGACGGAGACTGGTGATTTAATTAATTCCTTGAATTGTTGTCCCTCTGAGCAAATTWTTACTCAGATTGGTTGTAATGCAATGGCTGTTGATGGGTGTCGAATTGTCACTGCCTGTTCTGGTGAAAATGGACTCTTGCGCTTTAGGGATTTCAACAATGCTAGTTGCTCCGTCTCTTCTTATGAGGATGCTGTTTGTGCTTCTTCCAAATTCTGGAACTCGAATTCCTACAGTGATTCAGATTCTYATAAGTAGATTATARGTATACTGGATGTTGTAAATTGATTTTATGTCATCATGCTTCGRGGGAAGGGTTTTAGGCTAACTGATTACTAAGGATCTGCCGTCCACCAGTCCATTATAGAAATTAAAGAGCCAAGAGGTACCCAAGGTTTTGTTATAAATTCTTTAGCAATAAGGAACTTGTAGGATTGTATCTATTAATCTATCTACAATATATCATTAAATATTCTCAATTTTTCATTCCTTAATGGACTTAATCCCTGTTCCCTTCCCAGAAGTTTGCCGAGTTAGAGGCTACAACAAATCGACAATGACAAGTCTACTCGTGTTTTGCAAGCACTTTGTTTTTAGTATGCGTCTATGCACACTYACAGCAGATTTTACTGTAGTGAATCGTGATTCACCTTAGTAAGGAATAGTAACTCAAATACGGAGTATTTCCTTAATAATACTGCAAATGACTAGAATGGAATTATTATTTATTCTATTTTTTTGCGAATGAGTCACAAGGTCGAGGTACATTTACAAGGGAAAAGGGGGTGAAGTTACTGCTTCAAACCTCATCCTCACATAATGTAGTAATTTGAGTAGTAATTATTTGATAATCCTATCAACTTGTTACTTGAATTATTATACATTTATACTCTCCCCTCTCCTTAATAAATGTTATTTTGGTAATGAACAACATACGGAGTACGGGAGTAGAAAGAATCGGATTTGGCCTAATTAATTTGATAATTTCAATCCTGAATTGCATATCTGATATACTCTAAATTGCGCTCACTCTTTCTCCGTCTAACCGTGAATTGCATCATGAATTTCTCTCTCTAATTTACTCACATCAAAACAAACGCCCTTGTCAGTATCACTACTCCAAAATGGCCACCCTCACCACCACCGGGATCCTCTCTCTCCTCCACATCATCCTCCTTGCAACCACCACCACCACCTCCACTGCGACAACCATCCCGGGTCTCGACTCGTTCCTGACCCAGCAATCCCACCTCGACCCGCACGCCTCAAACGACACCCTCACTCAGCTCCCCTCCAACCTCAAACCCACCCTCTCTCTCTCCTCCCCGGACCACTCCATCGACCACCGCATCTCCTCCCTCCTCTCCCTCTCCCTCCCCGTCTCCCTCCACGTCATCCTCGTGGGCCCCTCCTTCTCCTCCACCTCCCCCACCCTCCTCTCCTCCTTCCTCTCCCACTCTCTCTCCTCCCCCTCCCCCTTCCACGTCACCACCCCTCCCCACCACCACCTCTCCCTCCTCCACTCCCTCCACCACGACGTCACCCTCTCCTCCCCCTCCCTATCCCACTCTCTCTCCTCCGCCCTCTCCTCCGCCATCTCCTCCACCCCCTCCTCCCTCCGCTCCCCCCTCGTCTCTCTCTCCTCCTCCGTCGTCACCTCGCTCATCCACTCCCACTTCACCTCCCAACAAAACACCCACCACTCCTACACCATCTACCTCATCAACCTGGGCCCACAATCCAAACCCTACGCCTACACCTACTCCCCCTCCGCCTCCTCTGAATCCTCCTCTCCCTCATTCACCCGCTGCTTGGGCTCCGTTTGGGCCGGATCCGACCGCTACATTTGGGTCGACCTCGCCGCAGGCCCAGTCGACTACGGCCCAGGTCTCTCCGGCGACGGCGTCCTCCCTCGCGGAGAGTTCCACCCTCTCGCCGCCTTCCACGGTAAGTCCCCCAAGCCCGAGAAGGCCGTTTTGGCTGACCTGGCATCCCTCGTCTACAGCGCCTACCAAGTCCTCCTCGTCCCCTCGCTCCGGATCCCCGTCCCCTTCGAGAACTCACTCGTGGTTCAGTTCATTCATGTCGTTGACTCCCCCGATCACTACGACGGGTACGGGTTGGACTGGAAGTTGGTTGAGGATGTCTTGTCTGATCAGAGCTTGTTGTATAAGGATCAGAGTTTGGTCTTCAAGAGGCATGAGATTAAGTTTAGGGAGTGTGGGTTGTGCTCTTTCGCAGTTTCCAAGGCGATGGCTTCGTATACGAGCAGGTTTTTGTTTGATAATTATACTATGATTGTTACCGAGTATCTTGATTCCAAGAGGTTGCATCAGATACTGCTGGATTCAGCTGAGGAGTTTAAGCGATTGGCAGGGGTTCATGAAGAGGATGACTTTAAGAGGGTGATCCCGGTTTATGTGTTTGATTTGGATGTCTCTTCGTTGCTGTTGCTTGATCGGTTTCATCAGTCCGTTGCCTTTAAGGATATGGTGGTTGCCGTTAGGACTAGGAATACGCAGACTGTCAGTGATTATACCTGTAATGGGAGGCATGTGTTTACGCAGACTAGGGAGCTTGAGAGGCCGTTGATCGGGTCGATTTTGCAGAGTATGTGGGGGGTTTCACCTACTCATTTGATTTGGAGCTCCAAGCATAACTCTACTTTGGTTGATTACACTTGGAGTGTGGGGCAGACCCCCTTTGGGCCGTTCTCAGAGCTGTCCTCGTTGTCGTTTGTGCAGAAGGATGCTGCTCGCAGGAACYTTCTCTTGACGACATTGAATTACACTGTTTCGAGTGCCATTGAGGTSCTTGAATCTGTCAAGGCTCATGGTGGGTACCAGAAGTTATTGAAGGGGAAGAACCAGATTACTGAGTTTTCGCAGAGGTGGTTTCTGTTTAAGTATAAGCTGGARAAGATGATTTCTGCAATGTCGCATTTGGACTTTGAGCTGGCTTCCTATTACATGAGATCGTCTGACCACGACCTGTATGCTATGCACTCCATCGTRTATCGTGCATCACAGGAGCTTGAGGCTTCGCTTGTCTGTTTCAATGATCCGCCTATCCCTTGGGCTTCTGTAWCTATGTCGGCTGCAACGTTCATCATTCTTTGCTATGTGTATGCTAAAAGGGACAAGTTCTTTACAAACAAAAGGAAGCAGTTTTGATTTTTCAACTTGCATAATTTTTATGCTGTATTCAGTGTTCCTATGCATATATAGGAGGCAGGCAATCAGGTTAGAAATCATTACTAACTTCACTTTTCAATTAGACCTGTAATTTGATTTTCTTTGMTTATCCTTTACAAATACCAAGTTATATAWTCTCAGCTCTGTTCTGATATGTGAATTGAGTAGTCTTGAATGTCATGATGAGTTAGCAACTTAGCATCATAGGCACACCGCACACATMTTAGTCAAATGTCAGCTAGCTAACAACTGGGATGAATGATATGGGAGTTGTATCCTGTTAGTAATTATTGATCTGTGATCTCACGAATGGGATGCGAAGATGGGATGGTATGGAAGTTTATCATATGCCATCAATATTGTTGTACTTTTTGCTGACCATAGTCGTTTTAAAGACCTGCTAATCTCCAATTACTATATACACAGGCACGTTCCTTCTTTTTCGGAGATGGCATCATTGAATTTGAAAACTGTGTTCTTTCCTGGAGTTTCTTTCTGTAATTGCATCTCTTTGGGTTCGTAATTGGAACTTTGTGCACTTCTGTATTTGAATCGTATTTAGATTGATGGTTTTGTGGAAATTTAGCATTGCAGCCTGAGCACGTAGGTTATCATGGAAAACTACATTTTTGCAGTATAATTATACTTGTTCCTTCTACCAATCCTCATCTCAACCTCTTATCTTACAATGCTTATCCTACAAACTGTATGCTGCATTATATAAAGTACACTGTAAAATTAATTCGACTTATACAATCAATTTAGATTATTACAACCAATCATCCCTTTGATCAGTCACAGAAACTTTTGACTGTAGATATCTCTTTCATGTTGAAAGGAAAAATGATCTCCAGAATTTAATTTCCTATGCACAAATATTCCTTTTTATCCGTTTGGATGAAACAAGGGGAAATTGTATAAACTGAATCAATGGTTAAAAAAAATTTAAAATTAAAGAAAGAGCAAATGAAACTGTGTAGTACATCTAGCAGCTTCTGCCGACCCTACAGTACCGCTGACCAGAAAAACGAGTAAGCCTCCTCACATATGATCCGGGCTTTGATTTAATGAAATCCTTTTTGAAATGCTTCTCGTCAATGGGGTGACCAGATTCAACAAAGTAAGCTCCGTTTACGAACACATCGTTCTCTGATCTCCATATCCATTTTTTCCACTCATCTCCCACCACGTTGTTCCTGTTTGTAACCTATTTCAACCAAAGACAAATAACTGTAAGCTAACATGTTAATTTAATATTAAAATAAAAATTAGTGTAGGCATTAATTGATGTAAATGTGTTCGTTTACAAGTTATGAGTCATGGGTCATGGACTCATGAGTACTGACCCGACCTTCATTACTCTCTTTGGTAAAGTAACTAGTACGTCATATGTAGGAACTATAACCACACTGAACTTTTTTTAAGTGATTAGTTTTCAGTGATTTGATCAGCTGGTTTATGCCAGTGAATATAGATTGTTGTCCAAAATTAGTGTGTAATCATGTACTTCTTTGCCGCCCATCCTCAAAAGCTAAATTCTCCATGACCCAATAGTTTTAGGGTCTTTTGGGCATAGGCAGCTTATAAAGGTTATTAGTTATGTGTTTTAAACTTTTAATTGCTTATTACTTGGATGTTAGCAGTTTCCAAGAGAAAGGGTTGACTGATATGTTTCTTAGTTCTTACCATCTTAGCTAATGGATTGGGAGGAGCAATATATCGGTTGCCTTGGCTGATGATGGTGGGGTGCGAAGTACCACCAATTGCATACATTAACCAGTGGGTGTAATCGTTGTTGAGAACATGGAAGAATCCATATCTACACCTTGGCATTCTTTGGACAAGCCCCTTTCCAAAGTGGTTGAAGGCTAGTGATATTTGCATTATCTGGTCTGCTGGATCTGTGTCACTGGCCCCAAACAGCAAAACCTGTACATAATCATCTTGAATTAGTGGAAATGGGGAGATGTTATTTASTGAAAATAGGTGAGGTTCTTACGTGATCATGGCGGGTGAAGTGGTTGTTAGAAAGGGTGATGGCAGTCGAAGCCTTAACAATGTCAATAAGGCCATCTTTGCAGTTCCACATAGATAGATGATCGAGCCAAATGTTGGTGGAGGCAAAGATAGTAATACCATCTCCATCATCAGAAGCCCTAATTCCAACATGATCATGTGTACTCCGAATTAACCCTCCAAAGGAAGGCTTAATGTCATGGATCTTAATGTTATGAATGATTATGTTGTTTGCGAATTGGATGGTGATCCCAGCTCCGTCAGCAATCTGAACTTGAGCTCCACGCCCATCAATTGTCTTGTCACTTGTTATTATTAATTCAGCCTTCAGTTTGATRTTCATGTCTTTTGCAAATATAATCCATAAAGGTACAGGTTGAAGCACTGCATGACGGAGGGTCCCTGGTCTAGGGTTAACCGCATCATTGTCCGAAGGGTCTGTAACGGTYTAATATGCACCCTTCTTTCCACCGGTGGTCTTACGACCAAAACCCTTAACACAATCTGCCAARTTCTTACGATCAGCTGCCCAATTGGGCTTGCACCTCCAACAACGGTCGATGGGGTTTTGAGCTCTGCAGTTACCCATGTATTTACTTAGCCCTCTCCTTGTACTATTGTCTCCTTCCAATGACCTGAAAATATGTCATCAATGAAATGGCAGATACCGATGGATGGAAGATAAAAACAACATCAGGGAAGAAATTTTACCTGTGTACATCGTGGTTGAATTCATTCATAACTTCATATGGGTCATGATGATATGCTCGCAATGAAGAATTATAGGCTTCAGCAAGCTTTCTCTGAAACCATTCACCATGTTCTGTGTGTTTAACAGTGTTGTATCCAGCATGTTCAATGGTGTTAGCCTGTATGACCATGAAAATAGTTGCTAAAACGAAAACCGGAATTTGAATGTTTGATTTTGCAAACTCCATGCCTTTGAATTTGTTGTTTGCAATATAACCTTTACTTTTTTTTTTCTTTTTTGAAATTATTATCTATTGTGAAATAATTTATTTCGATTTTTTTTTTTTTTGCCTTTTCCAGCACAGGGCTCAGGGCACGAAAGACCAAAACAATTGAAATAGCTAAGCACTAAACATGGTCTTGCCCGGCCTATGCAATTTTATTTATTTTTCTCTTTTTTCTAAGGATTTTATTTCAACTCTTTTGTTTTATTGTTTCCTAAGAAGTAAGAAGAAATGAAAATGGAGGGTAATTAAATATGGTTAATAGAAAAGCTATAATAAGCTGTATTAAAGGAATTTGCTTGAGGAAATGATGGCAAACCACAATTTTCCTTTGATTCTCTTATCACTTCTAAATCTGGCATGAAGCCACCATTGTATCTAAATCTTTTTTCTTTATTATAGGCTTTTTTTAGCTTGTTTTTGGGTGTGAATTAATTAATCGGCTATTAGTTTGCTAGAATATAGGCCATTAATTAAATTGTGAAGGGCAAAGACTTTTTCCATAGAATTTTTAGCTTGTTTTTTGTTTTTTTTGTTTTTGTTTTTGTTTTTTTTTGTTTTTGTTTTTGTTTTTTTTTTTGTTATGTGTTTTTAATTTACACGTTTAAGTTTTTGGGGCGTGAAATATTTCATTGAAATAGTAGCTTAAAATCCAGAGATATCTTAATTGTAAATTGCACCTCTAGCGGTTCATTTGCATAAAATCTAATAACATATATTAAAGCAATCTCCACCCCTTTGTATTTTTCCTCCCATCTCACCTTATTAATTACTAGTTTTATGTACACGCTATGCGTGCGACGACACCTATAATACATTATTATCAAGAATTTATTATTAAAAGATAAGTATTCAAAGTAGTGTGAGTAGACAGTGATATATCTATTATGTAAGAAAATAATGTGTAATTACAATAACTGGATTGCTAATTGAAGTCCGTTTTTYCTGGAATCAAAGTCCACATTTCGTGTYAACTTCCCARATTGKCCTTCAGATTCTCCACCTTCGTAACCACCAACGRATGGACGCCTTGCATAGGCGTCCAGATCATGGTATGGACGCCTTGCGTAGGCGTCCACACCATGGTCTGGACGCCTATGCAAGGCGTCCATGCCATTCAAAATCCACATGTTTTTTACGTGGTGTTGGGTGGTGGTTGTTGGTGGTAGAGTGGTGTCAGGTGGTGGTTTTTGGTGGTAGGGTGCCTTGGGTGGTGGTTGTTGGTGTTGGGTGAGGTGTGTTGGGTGGTTAGGYAGGGGATTGGAGGAAGGGCGTGTTGGGAAATTTARACGAAAAGTGGACTTTGATTCTAGTAAAATGGACTTCGAATAGTATTCCCCTTACAATAATTGTTTGGAAACAATAAATTTTGTTGCATAATCACTGTTATTGTCAACCCTTGTTAAGTCGATCTCCTGTGTAGTGATGTGCACTAAATCAACTTTAAAAAATATAGCCAATATTATAAAACCCGTGTGTATTGACGTAAAAAAATTGTTTAGTACTAAATGATTTTTTTCCTGTAATATACGTTGAAATTGTAATTTGAACGTGTATGACAAACAAATTCAAAATAAATTGTTTACATTGTACAAAGAACAAATAGAGAAAATGGTGATGTGTCGAAAATTTTTCTATTTATGGCTCCAACAAATAATTGTTTTTCTCCACATATTAAATGAGATTATATTTTATAATTTTAATGTGTTTATTGACACATTGTGTAATGTTTTGAAATTATATATGAAATATTGCAATGTTTGTAGTTTTTCATTGTCCACTTATCATAAACTTTATGAAATTCCATATCTATTTTATTAAAAAATTAAAATTGTCTTGTTTATGAGATTTCGTATTTAAAAATTGGATTTATGATGAGTGCATTAATTTGGAAGTTGAGTATTGTCTTAATTTTGCTTTGAATATTGACTGTCTTAGCTTCAATTTATCTTGTTATATTTTCCTTCCTTCTATCTTTCCTTTTTTTTWAAAAAAGGATTTTATTGACAATTTGACATTGAACGTCATTAGCTTAGTATATTGCCTTAATTTGCTCTTCAATGTTAATTACCATCTTTAAGTGTTTTTTAATTACATTTATTGATAAGGGTAATACAGTATTTTCATAGCGGACACCATGACTCCCCCTTGCTTTATGRAATAGAGATATTTATTAATATTTATTATATTATATTATTTATATTTATTTTTGCATATATAAGAAAATATTTAATTAAGGTTAATAATTGTACTTTAAATATTTATTAATTGATATACATATATAATTCTATTTATTATCACAAATAAAACATTATTATGAAATAATCACATTTAAAAATAAGTTTTGCTTTTATTTACTCCCTCCGTTCCTTGAAGTTCCTACCACTTCCCTCATTTGGACATCCCTTAAAGTTCTTACCACTCTCACTTTATTCCATATTAGGAAACTTTATATTATTTTTTAAATTGTGGTGGTCCACCATGTGGAACCCATCATACCACTTGCAATACACTCATGTGTATTAAAAAATGTAATTAAGTATATAAAATCCAATGGTGCTTGTACTCAATTGTGATTTTAAAGTTGATTTTGTTTACCACTAACTCTATACTCAGATAATAGTGAGGAATAACTTCGTTGGTTAAATCTCCCTAACGATTTCAAAACATCTTTGAGATTTATTCTCATTCCTACTCTTGTGGCTCTCTAGAATATCCAAAAAAAAACATTATATATACATCGATCATAAGAGAATATTGATAATAATTACTCCTTTTCGTTTTTTTAGATGTTTCATACCCATTCGGCACGGTATTTAAGAGTTGATTGAGTTAGATAAAATACTTGAGCCAGTTAGGTAAAAGAGTAAATGTATGAATGAAAATTTTTAGGAAAAATTAATATTGGGTAAATAGATTGGGTGGAATAATGAATGTTGAATTTAGTAGCGACTAACGAGTAATTCATTGAAGTTAGAGTAAATAAAATAGGTAAAAAGTGAAAAGAAAAATACTCCATATATTAAGATTGTTTTGGAACAATTAATTAAAAGTATCCCAAAGCGGAAAGTGGAACAACTAAAAAATGGAGGGAGTACTTATTAACCAGATCATTTATAATTAAGTATACATTTTCCAAGATTGTATATGCACTGTTATAAGTATACATTTTTTTGGGGTGATTAAAAAGCTACAATAGCGGAGTTGAGAATCGACTTCACGATCTCTTGGAACACTTTGAGAATAGCTCTAATTAATTATTTGTATGTATAAGATACTGATAAACATTAGAGTTATTACTTATTACTCCCTCCGTTCTCTTTTGTTTGTCATGTTTGGAATTAGGGAAAGAATTAAGAAAAATGAATCTATAATTAATAGAATGTGTTAATTTAATAAGATTTTTACTTGAAAGAGGATTATTAACCTTTTTATCTAGCAAAATTAGAAAAGATAATAAAAGTGTGTTGGAAAGTAAATTTGGGGGAGTAATCTAGATAGTGGTAAAATATAATGGAAGAAAAATAATAAATATTTCAATTTACCATGAAAAAGATGGATAAGTTGGAGTTAAAAATAGAAAAAAAAATTCAAACAAGACAAACATTTAGAAATTCTATTTCGAGAAACAGGACAAACAAAAGGGTACGAATGGAGTAGAATATGATGAACATTGATTGCTTATACATTAGTGTATAAGATTACTAGATGATCCTGAGCAAATGCTCGAATTTTCATTTTCTTAAAAAAATCGCAATTAAGAAATATGAATTATTAACTAAATTATTAATTAAAATTTGAAAAATGATAAACTAATAAAATAATTTAATATATTAAGTCTTACAAATATAGAATTAAAAAAGTATTAGCATAATAATATGATTAAAAAAGGTATCAGTGAAATAAATGCATCAGAATTGTTAAAAAATTAATGTAATGTAGAAAATGAAAATAAAAAAACTAAATTAACATTAATAAAGAGCTATATGTTCAATATTTTTAAATCCTTTCCTAATTGACCTCTATTAAGTGAAGGGGAGAGCAAGATGGTGCCCCCCCTTCAAAAATACAATTCTACCCTTAATGAAATTAAATGCCCCTTTTTTAAAAATAATCTCTATTATATAAGGGAAGGGGGAGGAAGATGGTGTCCCCCTCTTAAATGTCTTTTATGTCCTTAATGAATTTTGTAAATTTATGAATTGATTTGTCTAAACAACCCCTTTACTTATTCAATAATTAAAATAGAAAATGCATTTATTATGTAAGTTAATTAGTGAAAAATAAAAATTATTCCAAATTAGATAGAAACATATATGATACAAAGTACTATTCTTAATTTCAAGTCAGATTTATTTTCAAAATAATTATAATTCAAATAAATTCTATTGTAAATTAGCTATAAGCATTTTAATTTGATATATATTATAAAATCATTTTTCATGGAATGCAATTTTTACATGTCCAATGCATGCATCGATTGCACATAAAACTAGTATTGTATAAGTGAAGGGGGGAGGAAGATGGTGTCCCCCTTCAAAAATACAATTCTACACTTAATGAAATGAAATGCCCTTTTATAAAAAATAAAAAATTAAATTAAAGGCCCATTGTCATATTTGATGCAATTTTCTAATTTTTGCCATATATATTGAAGATGGAATAAAAATTTGAAATTTCAATTAAATGTTCAATGAAGTTGAATTATTGTTTTATACTAGACATGTTAGAAATAAATTGTGCATGAAAAATTGAGTAAAAATTAGTTGGACAATGTAACTTAATTAATAGAGGAAAAACGAAAATTTTAACATGAATTTTACTAATACTTAATATTTTAACGTAACTATAGGTTGATTATCATTTAGTATCGTACTCTCTATTATATTAATCAAACTTTTCTACTTTATCAAAACTATACACAATTTTTTTCCACTTTATACTAGACATGTTAGAAATAAATTGTGTATCAAAAATTGAGTAAAAATTAGTTGAACAATCTATACAAATATATTAAAAGGAGTGTAGAGCAATGTGGGTGCGCCATGTAAGCTGCCACACGTGCATGAGCTTTTGTCGGTTTAATGCCATGTATGCTATAGTGTCACGTAGGATTCCGCTTCAATTAAAAAAATTGCTTACAATAAGTTTCGAACTCAACTCATTTCTTGCGAACAAATACTACGAACTTATTACCAACTCAACCATCTTTTGTTATTGTCTTAAATATCACTCTTTTAAAACATACTCCCTCCGTTTTTTTTAGATGTTCCATACCATTATGTAACGGTTTTTAAGAGTTGATTGAGTTGAATAAAATAGTTGAGTAAGTTGGGTAAAAAGTTGAATAAGTTAGGTAAAAGAGTAAATGTGTGAATGAAATTTTATGGGAAATAGTAATTTTGGGTGAAAAGATTGGGTAAAGTAATGAAAGTTGACTTTAGAAAGGGGTAAGTCATTAATGTTAGAGTAAATAAAGTAGGTAAAATGTGAAAAAGTTATTTTTAGATTGGTTTGGAACAACTATTTAAAAACATCCCAAAATAGAAACTGGAACAACTAAAAAAAAAACGGAGGGAGTATTGTTTAATTGTTAGAGTTTTGATTTATTTGTGTGTTAAGTACATCACTTTTAACAAAAAATTAGACTATAACTACTAATCCATATGGAACATTACTTTTATTGTTTGAACATTATGAGAAATTGTTGTATCTTTTTTTAGGCATGAACAAAAGGGGATTATATTATTATCCAACACTTTTCTATCAAATAACACCCTTACAACCTCAACCAACTTTGATTGTTATCTTATATATGTATCCTTTTAAACTATTGAGTAAGCATCTTTTAAATTTATAATTTATAATTTTCAATGTCAAAATATACAATTGAATATGTCCTTTGGTTTTTATTTATTAACGCACCATTGAAAAGATGCACGAAAAATATGCAATAAAAGAATAATATTCATAGGGAAAAATAAAGTATATTTAAGTTGAGGCCACATTCCAAATTTGGATAATGGTGCAAGTATATATAGCAACTTCTAAAACAGGAAAAATTATATGAGTATAAAAAAGGATGAAGTAAAACATATATTTTTTCCCAATTCTAACGATTGATCTACATAAAAATATACATCACTTTTTGACTTGGACATGTGGATTGTTTATTTTAAAAGTAGTGCAACATTTGATGACATAAATAACGAAAAATCAAATTAGAATATTTTTCTTTTTTATAAGTATTAAATTTCAAACTTCAGTTGTATTAACTTTTAAATTTTCTTCAAAATAGAGTACTATGATCCATGTTTTCTTTATTATTTCATTACATTGGTTCTTATACATCGCATGTATAAACCCCGATGGAATCAATTAATATACAAATTAAAGTATTTACAAAAAAGAAAAAAAAGCATATGACCCGGGGCAACGCCCGGGCCAAAAATACTAGTGTAACTTAATAAATAGAGAAAAAACGAAAATTTTAACATGAATTTTACTTATACTTAATATTTTAATGTAACTATATGATGTGGCACGGAAAATCCTTGTCCACGTGTCCTCCAAATATTGGGTCAAAATGATTCACGTGGCAAACGCTACAGTTTAAATTAATCTGGACCAAAACAAGACGGAGAACCGACATTCCTACACTGAAACAATAGTAAGGAACACAACTCATCTAAGGATTGTCTTGGTTTTTGAGGAATTGCCTATAAATACCGCGAGAAACCATAATAATGGCACCTACATTCTACTAGCATTTATTGCATATAACTTCCAACCACTTAAGAGCATCTCTCACTACTTTCCCTCTCTAGCTTGACACTTTTACTTCCCTAAATCCGTACTTACTTAAGCATCAAAGGGGAGATAATCCAAATAGGATTATTCTCCTTTGTGCAAGTGCCAGGCCAGCTTTGAATTGCTAGGAGCAAGAAGCAAGCAGACGTTGACCAAGAGATCGGAGATAGCCAGGAGTCGTACCATTGTCTAATAGAAGGTCAGCTCTCCCGAGGTAGCATTGACGGGAAGCCTCCACCCCTCTCTCCACCCAGAAGCTAGGGAAATATTGTAGCCAGGACACGACATCCCCAATTTTACTTGCTATAACATTTGGCGCCGTCTGTGAGGAGGCAATCAGAAATGGCTTAAGGAGATGACTAAACACTACGAAGGACGATCACACCTCCATCTTCAGAGAAGGAGAGTAAGCCAAATGGCGAGACCAATGCCGCCAACTCTACTTTCCAGGTTGGCCTGGAGGACAATACCGACTTGTCGCTCCAAGACTTGGATAGTAGGTATGTCTCCCATGAGGTACTCAAAGATGAGATCAGCAATGGAGTGGATGAAATATGGGAACGTTTCTCCCAGCAAGATGAACTGAAGCGTAGACTTGACGCTCTCCAAGCGGAGAATGCATGATTGAAAGCCTTGCATGCAGGCAAGTCTAAGGTGATTGGCAGTGAAGCTCCTAGCAAGTCACAAGCTTTGGAGTTCAACACTCACACCATTCCCAAACTCAGAACCGTCAAGGTTAAGAATCCAACACCGAAGGGCAAATTTGTCTCTATGGAACACGTTCCTTTGGAACGAGAGAAGAGCTAGGCAAGGAGATACCGTAGCAGTCCCAAGCCTGTCAACACAACAACCACAGCCACCAAGGCTACTTCCGCTAAGGGTGGACCTTATAGGTTTGATGAAGCCTATGTTTAAAATGATGTTTCTTTTCGTGAGGAGCCAGAAGATGCTAGGACCCTCATCGAGAAGAGGAAGCAAGACCGCGAAGCTTCCTAAATGGATGTCCGAAAGATAATTGAGATCAAGAGGGAAAGGAACCAAGATGCTAGGCTGATCCTGAACAAAAAGAGAACTGAGAGGCTTAAGCAAGCCGCTCGATATGAAGAGGAGCATTCGTTAACTGGTTCTACGCTAGTGTGCACGGACCCGTCTCATCGTTCTTTAGAACACATGGTCCTTCTCACAGCACATCTGGCCAGACTTCTCCGAGATCGCAGCACCATGAGCCGGAGGTCCGATCTCACCAACGTGGGGGGGTGTCACCAAAGCGGTCCTCACCAGGATAGGGGTTACGGTCAGCCATCCCAAGGGATGACTAGGGGGATGCAAGCACTCTCCCTAACTGACAAGAATCCCTTCTCTCCTTCCATCCTCATGGCCACGCAATCTCAGAAGATAAAGTTTCCTTCCATCGATGCTTATGATGGAACCACAGACCCAGATGATCACCTGGCCATGTACAAACATCTCATGCTAACCACCTAGGCCGATGATGCAGCTTGGTGTAAATACTTCCCAGTTACTCTTGAGGGGCTGGCCCAAAGGTGGTTTAGCGGTTTTCCAACAGGTTCTATCCATAACTTTAATGAATTGGCTGTTCTTTTTACTCATCATTTCATGGCTCATCGCCAAGAGCAAAAAAGTAGCTTGCACTTGGGAAGAATTCAACAACGACCCAACGAAAGCTTGAGAAGCTATGTTAAACGCTTCAACAACGAGACTCTCCAGATCCCAGACTTGCCAGACCGGGTGATCCTGGACAATTTCTATCGTGGGCTGGACGAGGATAGTCCATTCAAGTTCCAAATGGCGAGACAAAGGGTTGGGGACTTGAATGACATGATGAGAGAGGCAGAAGCATGGATCCATGCTGAAGAGGTCTGTGCTGTTAAGAAGGCCAAGGAAAAGGTGACTCCCCCCCTCCTCCAAACATCAAAGCAACCAGGCGCATTGAAGTGGTGGGCATGACAAGAAGAGGTCTGACACCTGGAATATAGAGGAGGAGGGAATGTCACAAAAAGCATCGGCTAGGAAGAAAAGAAAGTTCAGCTACACCCTAACAGTCGAATATACCAAAGATCTCTTCCAGGTGTACAAGGAAGTGAGTCGGGATGTTCACATCGAAGATCCCCCTCCAATCAAAACTGAGATGGACAAAAGGGACAAGTCCAAATATTGCAAGTTCCACAAGGAGCCTAGACATGTCACTGATGATTGCTACACCTTGAAACGAACTATTGATCGTCTAACACACTAGGGCAAGGTGAAGAAACATTTGATCAAAAGATTTCTAAAGAAATCCCCCTCAACTGAGGGTGCCCCAAACGAGGAACATTCTGACTCCGGAATCGTTCACACGATCTCTGGAGGATTTACTGCAGGAGGTCCAATGGCCAAGGGCCATCTAGACTATGTGAGGACTCCTCAACAAGTAATGCTCCTTGACAAAGATGAGGAGGAGAAATTCCCAGATATTCTCATTTGCGAGAAGGATCGTGGGGAGGTAAGCCCCCCCCCCCATGATGACCCTCTCGTGGTCGAAATGAAAGTAGAAGATAAGCGTGTCTGTCGCATTCTTATTGACACGGGAAGCTCCTCTGACATCATAAGCTTCGAGTGTCTTCAGAAGCTGAAGTACAATGACGATGATTTGGTGCCATGCCACAACCCCATAATCGGTTTTGGCGGGGGCATCATTCAGCAAGTGGGTGTAGTCACTCTCACCCTCCATCTAGGACGGGAAAACGTTTGTAGGCACTTGCGAGTCAAGTTCCTGGTGGTCAAAAACATGACAACCTACAACGTTATCATTGGCCGGCCAACGCTTAACGCTTCTAAGTCTGTGGTGGTCACTCATTTGATGTTGATGAAGTTTATCAATGACGAGGGCAAGGTTGGCACAATCTACGGAGATCAGCAAGTCGCTCGAGAGTGCTACCTAACCACCGTCAAGCCACTTACTGGGGGCAAGGACAATGATGTGCCAGAGACTTCAAAACAAGGGGCCACCAAGAAAAGAAAGTCTGGCGAGGTATTGATGGTTCATGGCACTCACCAAGAAATGATGGCCATTTATGGTTTGTTTGCTTCCATCTCTCGGCCAAAGTCAGGGGGTCAGCAAGAGGACTTCGCTTTAGATCCCACCTTGCCAGGGAGAACGGTCAAGGTAGGTGATGCGATGAATGATAAGCTGGGGCAAGAGGTCAAAGACTTACTTAGAGAGTACAAGGATGTCTTCGCCTTCTCAGCAGAAGAGATGCCAGGGCTCGATCCAAAGATTGCCCAGCATACCTTAGACGTTGATCCCACCTTGAAGCCATTCAAACAAAAGAAGAGAACCTTGGGTCCGGTCCGAAGCAAGGCCGCTGATGAGGAAGTTAAAAAACTACTAGACGCCGGGTTCATTCGTCCTTACTAGTATCTAGAGTGGGTGGCCAATGTTGTGTTAGTCCCCAAGCCAAACGGGACATGGAAGATGTGTGTGGACTACAATGACCTGAACAAGGCTTGTCCAAAGGATAGTTTCCCACTTGCAAAAATTGACAAGCTAGTAGTGTAATCCCCCGTAATTTTCGGATATTTATAATTATATTTTCTTACAAATATAAAACAATTATTTCATAAAACGATGCGATTTATTTAAATCCTATTTAATTATTATTATCTTCGCTTAAGATATATTTTATAAATTTATTTTTAGTTGGTTTTATTTTATTTTATCCAAAAAAAAAGATATTCAAATCTATCTAAATAAAACCTAATTTATTAAAAAGGGTTTTAATTCCCCTTACTCCTTCATCACAATTCACGCCACCTTCACCATTTAGTCTTTCAAAAAAAGAGAGAGAGAGAGAGAGGAAAACCGAGAGACAGAGAGAGGCACGAAAGAGAGAGAGAGAGAGAGAGAGAGAGAGAGAGGCTGCCACCCCACTGCTCCGTCGCCGCCCCTACTGGTCGACCTCTGCCACCGGAGCTGCCACTGGTGTCGCCTGCACTGTTGCTGCTGTGTGCACTGTGGTTGCAGCTGTTGCTCTCGGTGCTGCTACGTGCTGGCTGTTGCTGTTGTGGCAGGACGTTGCTGCTGCCACCGCGGGTCGCCGGACACCACCGCTGGTTAATCCCTCTCCCCTCTTTCCTTCCTGTTTTCCCCTTTCCTCATGTTTTAATTCTTGTTTTTAATTTGATCAAATCTCGAATGTTTTACAATCTAATTGTTTGTATTATGGTTTTGGGCATGATTTTCTATGAATTGTTAGTGCAATTAGTTGGTGTTGATAATTTCAATCAAAGTAAAAATTTTCAGATTTATTAAACTACAAAATTAGGGCTTATAATTGGGGTTTGTGATGTTTTAAGGGCTAAGGATTGATTAATACTTGTTTTGCGATATATAATTGATAAGTGCATGAAATGCCATATTTTTAGTCCCTAATATTAGTCTCTTAATCGTCTTATTTTAATTATTTTATCAAATTATTTACTTTTATTATTTTAGACCTTAATTTATTCATTATTTTATTTTATAGCTATTTTTATAAGAATTGATGCTTAATATTGTGTGTTTGTGTTTTGTAGGAAATTAGAAGGAAAAAGAAATATTGGGCCTAGCTAGTTTATCAAAGTGGAAATTAAAGAAGCCCATGAATTATGATTTGGCAACGTGAGAAGCAAGCAAAGGCAAAGTAAAATAAGAAAAAAAAAGAAACGAAAAGGAAAAATAATAAGAAGATTATGAAGAGGAAAATAAGAAGGAACTAAGTAAGAAGGATAGAAACGTGAGGGATAAGCTTAGGAGAAATAGATAAAGCCAATTCAGCATGACAAGTTTGTTAACATATCAAGCAAAACTTACGCAGCAACATCAAGATAATTTAGTTTCCAAATACAAGCGACGGAACATCTATCCTATATTTCGACCGGAAGCAAACAACTATATATATATATATATATATATATATATATA
>SNQN01004278.1:40077-53170 GCA_008642245.1 Bassia scoparia
GGGAGCAATTGAGAGTTAGGGTTTTGATCAAGATTTTGATTAGAGCAATTGGAGGAGGAGACAACCATTGAAGGGAAGCTTAGTCTCGAATTCAAGGTCGAACGAGGACAACATCGAATCGCGGGGTCGAAGCCGAGTATCGATTGGGTGTTCTTGAGTACAATTATCATAAGTTCTCCCTCTTACTTAATTGTTTTAGTTTAATTCCTTGTTAATTCCTTTACTTAATTGACTTATTTTGATTCGATTATTAGTATAATATTCTGGTTTGGATTGTTACAATTTACTTGAGTTATTTTTCAGTTTAATTAATATTTGATATTGCTTATACTTAATTATACAATTTGCAATTATATGGTTGATTGTTATCTTTTATTGTATGATTGTAGATGTTTGCTAATTATATGATTTGGCTTAGTTCGTAATCGTATAATGAAGTAGTTCCTAATTTATATTGAGTCTGCGATCATGGCTTGGTTTAAGTTAGAGAAGTAATATCAATCTAGTTATTCTAAACATTTATGTGGTTAGATTAATTAGGACTAATGATGTCTCCTAATTTATAATGCTTCCAATTCTAATTCATACAAGTTGCGATCATATTTGTGTTAATTAAATTGGTTTAGAATCGATTTCGGCTTAGTTCAAAATTGGTTTAAATTAAGGGAAGATAGGGAGTCTTTGTTATCTTAGACTCTACAGTTAATCTATAATATAATTGGTAATTCTCAAGGTTAATCATATATTATCGCTAATTATTGAATTAAAGTAAGAGGTATAAATGGAATCGGTCAAGTTGTTGTCGCTTGTAAATAGTAGTTTAGTTTAGAAGTAGATTTAATATTAAATAATCACAATTTTAAACCCCCATATTCGTAAATATGTAAATAGCGTAAATATTGTATGTATTGTATATTTGTACTTAACATTAGATTGAATTTTGAGTTTAGGAAGTTAACAATCTCCCTGTGGGATCGACCCTTTCTTGCCCTTTTACTACTTGTTAATATTTTTGAAGGACTAAGATAGGTTTTATAAATAATTAATTTAATACGATAAACGACAGATATATAATATTGTATAAAGTGAAAAGTTTAATTTTTAGGGTTTTATATAAATTTTCAGATTTAATGAAAACAAGATTTTGAGGTTTTGATGATTTTAATTCATGTTTTTGTAAGAATTAAATTGCTTTATGAACTAATATATATGTATACAAGCCTAAACCTTCTCTTTTGCAATTTTGGATAATTTTCAGATTTTATACAAATATTTTTGAAGCTTTTAGTGTTGAAATTATGGAAGTTCACTTCAAAAATTCGTGGTTTAATATATGGTATCACTAGTATGCATACGTTTTTGGAGTTTTTAAAGGCCTTGCGTTAAAGGAAAATTTTAGATTCGTTAAACGATTTAAAAGTGTCGGATTTCTTAGTTAAAGGCTAAATTTTTCATGATTTTTCAAGCTAGGAATATAGTATAACATTCATACTATTAAGTGGGGTTTTTGTGAGGAATAAAATATTGTTTGAATGGTTTTTTGAGGCTTGATAAGCTTCTTAGTATTGCTGTAAATTACGTGCTAAGTATATTGATTCGATTTTTGTAATATGATTAGGAGGAGACTTCATAGAGGTCGATTTCTGAGTATTGGATTGACTTTTCCTTCAATTTGCTCAAGGTACGTACTACTTGCGAAATCCTTGGTGTATATGTATGCTTGAGGATATTGAGAACATAGAGGCATGATTAGGAAATTTCCTTGGAATTGTTTGGGAGTCACGAATAAGTCATCTATTTGTGTATTGGATCTATAATTGTGAAACTGTGGAATATTGAGGAATTTGGTTTGTTCATGAGGTTTGATATGAGGGTTGATATTAGTCTATTGCCTATAATAAGTTGGTTTGGTCTGTTGATGGTTTAAGTGGAGTCAAGTATAACTTGCTTCATGAGGTTGTTTATAATATAAGGATGAATTAAGTGGGGTCAAGTGTAACTTACTCCATGAGGTTATTTTATTACTCGTTCATGATATGATGTGTGAATCGAGTAAAGGGAAGTATTCAAGTCTTATTAACGAGGTTAGTTGGCTTGTCCAACAGGTTTATTATTAAAAGGAATGGTTAGAGTTAAAAAGAATTCCTATGTGAATTGTGGTCGGGTTTGTGAGTCATGTGAATGTGTCTATAATTAACGGTTAAATAAATTATGAATGAGCAATAAAACTCTGGATTTGTGCACGTCTAGAGTATTGACAATCAGGGGTTGGGGTTGCGATTTTATTCGCTTCCTTCCTAGGGCCGTCTGATCAACGCGTCTCTTTATATTTATTTTAAAAACGGATTTTATCCAAAATGGGGTTAGTTTGAGATCTCATCTAACTATGGTGACGGAGTCGCGCCCGTTCGCCATCTGGTTTATTGAACATTGATGCCTTTCGACGGGGAGGCATGGGGAATTGAACTGTTGCACCTAGTGTGTCTGGGATTGAACTGTGGCGTCTAGTGTGTCTGGGATTGAACTGTGGCACCTCGTGTGTCTGGGATTTGGACAACCTTGTCTATTGCTCAAATCATATCTAATATAGTATAATATATTGAGTCATATATTGGAGTCGAGTAAATTAATTTGCAGGTACAATCTAGTTAACAGGAGCTGTTGATATTTTGGGATTGTATTGTATTGGAGCAGTTATATGTAATAAGTAGTGATATTGGTCTGCGTTTGGGATTTTGTATGCGTATAATGTTGTTAAGTGGTTATGAACACCACAGTTGGGTTTTCTTTTGTTTCTAAGCAGGTGTCGTAACTCGGTATGTCCGTTTTTAGGGGAGATGCTGTCCGTTTGTTTTCTGATTTCGTAATTTGTATGTACTCAGCTTTGCTAATTGTGTGCTTTGTGTTGTTTGTTGCCGTCCACACTTCCTTTCTCTTGGTGGACCTGTGATGATCCTTATTTCACTTGGAAATTATGGGGAGCAGACTTTTTACAGGATTTGCAATCAGATGACTAGCCTTGGATGGTTGGGATGAGTGAGAGCCGATCGTACTTAAATAATTTGTTCATGCATCGTGAACCTTACAGAACGATTTTCTATAACGAGTTATTATGTTTGAAAAGAAATTATACCGTTATTTCCGAATAAGGGCCTTGATGGTTCCAACTTGTCAAATGAGTTTTTATATTTCAGATTTTAACACTTTGGTTTGAACTATTTTCTACCTTTGATTTCCGCTGCAAGTTATTATTTTAGCCTAAACGTTTTAACACGTGGCGGTGACATGCCAATGGTTCTCCGTATTTTCATTTAATATTTCACAGGTAAAGTGGAGAATTATTGGGGTGTTACAAAGTGGTATCAGTTTAAAAGCCAAAAAATTTTCCTTTCAATTCTTTTACAAACCCCGTTTTATTTCAAATATTCTCTTCTAGAAAAACAAAAAAATAAAATATTATTTTACAAACAATATTATAAGATTTCTTTCTTTCTTCAACAAATTCGGTGAGATTTGGATATTTTAGGAAGGGAACGTTTATGTGTTTCATATCTCACTTTTTATGCTTGTTGGAATAATTGTTCTATGTTTTAATCTAATTTTATAAATGTTTGTATGGTACATCAATTCCGTGTCTCGTTTCTTTTGAAGTTGACATATGCTCAATTACAATTTTCCTTTTACCAAAACTTTTGTTAACCTACTTTTCGAGTTCCGAGGACATAACTCTCTTTTAAGGGGAGTATGATGTGCTAATTTTTCTTAAAACAAACCACTTATTTCGCGAAATAATTTTTGCTACAAAATAAAACTTTTTGATTATTCAAGATTATAAACCAAAATTTTCATGTCGGTGTTCTTGCAAAGTCTTTTATATAATTCAAATTTAAAAATAGAGTTTTACATAGATAATTCTCGTTCTTACATGTTGTTTTGTTTCCTTTAAAACAACATAAAAATAAAAATAAAATTTGATTTAATTATGTTTTGGTTTACATTATTGTAGTATTTTGCCTACGTACGCTCGCGTTATTTTAGTAGAGGGAAGTTAATTACACGTCAGGTATGTCCACACAAGAAATAGAAAAACCGAAGGACGATGTCATAGAAACGATGGATAACATTTTATTTTCTCTCCCGAATCCACTGGAAGAGTTTCAACGCTATATACGGGAGTATAAAGCAGCGCAAGATAAGGAAGATAAAATTAAAATTTTCTAAAGAATTTTGGATGACACCGCGTCAAGTGATTCTTCGAAAAGAGAAGAGGACGACGTCAATGAGGTAGTCGACGAAATTGTCAACCCAACTGAAGGAAAAAGGAGCACTCGAATCCGAATCCGCTCTATGGGGATGTCACCATCGAAGACTCGGACGATGCGAYCGATCCTGACTTTGATGAAGAACGTTACAATGAGAAGAATGATAGATTTTCTAATGTCGTCCCTTAGTGTGTTAGGAATTTCCATAGATAGCTTATAATGAATTCCTCGCCTTGGCAGTATAATTGGCTTATTTTTGGGTTTCAATAGGTAGCAATGGTACAATACTTACCTCTCATTTACATTCTATTTTACCTTATTTTCGTTTGCAACAAAGAAAGGATAACACGTTTTACTAAAGTTATTAACATGGTATTGTTCGTTTTTTGAAATTCTTTATTTTACTCATTTATCATTGGTAACAATTTATGAATAAATATATTCTTGCACGACTAGCTTTTATTCTAATTCTCTTTTACCCTATTGACAACTATTTTGGATATTTCATTAAAACTTTTATATTATCTTATATGATTTTGTTATCAACATATWTTATTCTTGACGTACTATGTCTATTCCATCTATTTTTCTTATACATTGTAATTCAATCTATTATTATTTTACTAGATTATTATTAAAATTCCATTTTACGATATTATCTCATTTTTGCCTGTGCACTGAGCTCGTGCCTAACCATTATGTGTCTTACTTGCTTGGAGAAATTATCTCCAAATGAATGCTTGAAATGTGATTATTTGGATTGTGTTTGGAACAATGGAGTAAACTCATAAGACATTCCTTTGAACCAACCACAGTATGCATGAAGTATTGTTGTTATGGGTTTGGACTTGCTTTAAGTATGTGTTCTTCGCTGAATCTGAGAGACTTGCTCATCTATCCAGGAGTACAAGTGTGATGTCACGTAACGTTGCCGCTTTAGTTGAAACCATTAAGTCGTTAGCTATTTCCTTAGACTAGGATGCGCCAGAYCAAAACGTTGCGGGAAAAGCTGCCCTGAACTCCATGGACTCAGCAGTAGCTAAAAGCTTTGCTAAGCTCCAACGCASTGAGCTGATTCATTTCAGCAAATTACTTAAGTCCATAGCCTTAGTGAAGCCGATGCATTTCTTTGGTTTTGAAGAACCTGCTTACCTYGAAAGTTGGATTAGAATGTTTGACAAGATCTTCACAGCCTTAGATTGTCCCGAGCACATGAAAGTAATAAGTGCTTCATTTTATTTCTTAATATATGTTGAGTCTTGGGTGGTTCCAAAGGAGAGACATTTTGAAACATACATAACTTTGGATGGAAACCTTTAAGGAAGAGCTAAGAATGATGTTTATCCCGAATCGTTTTCCGAGTCACCAAACCTACTGGGAAAAGTGGACAAAGATGCGTAGCGAGAAGCCATCCGATGTGTCCTGGAGGGCAGAACAACGGAAGACAGAAATTTCATTGCCAGCAGTAAAAAAAACAAAAGAGCTGGTCAGAAATAGGCAATGCTACTGGGCGCTGTCAGCAATGGGCCCAGAAAGAGAGCTGAAAAGTCCCTCTAAAGTTGTCACCGGTACTTCTCGATCCATTTTATCTATTATATCCCTGCTAAAACTTGTTTGATCTTGTTGCCACTTTATCTCTGTCTCCACACTTGTTGTCATCCAAATAACTTTTTCTGATCGAGCCCTATGTTTATCCGTTTACTTGCCTACGGGCGCATCATCCCTTGTGTAACACTCCCATGAAGGCTTATCCTTAAACAGAGGAGCCGGTTTTCCATTTAACCTCTTTGTGTCGACTAGCAAACTTGGGATGTCTTTTGGGAGTTGAATTAATTGGGATATACATGGCTACGTGATAGATGGTGAATACTGAAATCTACGTAAGGATTAGTGGACAAGATTGTGACACCATAGGTGTCTTAAGAAATCAAAAGTTGGGACTAGTGCTGTATTATGAAATATATGAGTCATAGTTAAAGGTTATCAGTTATTTCTATTGTGTGAAAGGATTGAGCTGAGGAGAGTAATAAGAATAGAGCCATGTTACCTGGTGAATGATTTTCACAAATGTTTTCCTTCCAGAGGGTTTCGGGTGCTAACTAGAGAAGAGTTGAGTTTCACCATAAGTTTAAATTTCAAGGCTGCATTGTTTCACAAACACCCTATGGAATTCTGCACCAGCCAAAATTAAGGAGTTAATTGAGTTCGATTGCGAAAGTATTAGATACGAAAGTCATAGGCCTAGTGCCTCACTTGGAGAACGACCAATTTAAATTTGTGGAAAAGAGATATGAAAGTTTTCGACTGCGTATTGATTTTTTGGGAATTAACTATGCTCACCATAAGAGGAGGTACATTTACCTAGCATAGAGGACTTGTATGACCACTTACAAAGGATGAGTGATTTTGGATTTTGACCCTCTTGAGTCAAGATATCACGTTGAGTTGCTATCAAAAAACTTTCAAAAATACTTTAGAATTCGTTTTGGGCACTATGGTTCTTATGATCATGCATTGGGTTAACCAACAAATATCGAGGATAAAATAAGGCTTTGGAATACACCAATTTTTATGAGTTTAACAAATGAGAGTATTTCATGAGTACCTAGACAAATTGTGGTTGTTTTTATTGATGATATTCTTGATATACTCGATGGATGAGTGGAACATGTTGCGAACTTGAGGACTGTCCTTAGAAACACTGTGAAGGTCATAAATTGTTTGACCTACCAAATGTGAGCTGTATTGTCTGTGAACCGCAAGGTTAAAGAGGTTAGTAGTTGGTCCATGCCTGAGAAGTGACTGTTGTCTGAGATTTATGTATTCTAAGGTTAACCGAGTATCTTAAGAGGTTGTTAGGACTTCTTTAAAAAACTAGCAAAGGACCATTAACCATGTGTGAATAAAGGGAGACAATTAGTGAATTAAAGGTGAATTAAACAGTGTGTGTCAGCTTTCAAAATCCTTAAAATCGGTTGACAACCGCCTTTTATAGTACTGCATTTGCCCGATGGACATGAAAGAATGGGTGTATACTTAGCATCAACAAAGCCTTAGCTGCGTTATGCCACACATAGAAAGGATGATGAGGAGTGTGATCTATGCAATTGACCTGCACACTTGTGTAATTAGGAACAACGAGTATGCGGAATTTTTGCATAGGATTAAAGACCAAGTTACGAAATTGAGATTGTGCTTAAAAGTGAAAATTTACAAGTTATGAGGATGGAAGTCTGATATTTAAGACTGCAATGTAGTTATAATATGGTGCGTGAATTGAGACAAAAGGGGACTTCCTGGAGGAGTACTTGTACCAAAAATTAGAGAAATTATATGAGTGGTTAACATGTAAAAAAAGATAACTGAGTTCTTTCCAAAGGTTAAACATGCAGGAGCGAGTGTAAGTGGATTCAATCTTACTAGACTTGTTTCATGGTTTAGAATGATACGATTTGGGTCATTGTTGGCTTAATACTAGGTCGCAATACAATAGCGACAAAGGAACTTGAAAAAGTATCCTTGAGTTTGTTGCGTGAGTTTTTGTTGTCTTGGGTGAGTTACGGTGGTTCGTAACTCTTTTCTTTTAAGGGTTGACTGCGATAGAATTTCGCGCTTTTGCCCTGTTTTACTACTTATTGCTCAAATTTTAGCCGTTTTGTGCTTGTTTTGTCAAATATACTTTCAAAGCTGTTTGACTTTGGCCTAGTAGGCATGATTTGTTACTACACGTACAAAAGTGTTTGTAAAATTGTGTCAAGTATGGTCATTGTGAGAATCATTTCAATAATACAAGTAGTTTACAAGTAGCTTACAGCAATACAAATACCTTTTTTTTTCTATTGAAGACTCTCGAAGATTTTGTGGATTTTGGGACAAGTTTCGGGGACAAACTTCTTTTTAAGGGGGGTAGATTGTAATCCCCCCGTAATTTTTGATAACACACCATAGTTTTATCATTATATTTTCTTACCAAATATTAAAGTTATTTCATAAAACGATGCGATTTATTTAAATCCTATTTAATCTTTATTATCTTCGCTTAAGATATATTTTATAAATTTATCTTTTAGTTGGTTTTATTTTATTTTATCCAAAAAAAAAAGATATTCAAATCTATCTAAATAAAACCTAATTTATTAAAAAGGGTTTTAATTCCCCTTACTCCTTCACCACTATTCACGTCACCTTCACCATTCAGTCTTTCAAAAAAATAAAAAAAAAGAGAGAGAGGAAAGCCGAGAGACAGAGAGAGGCACGAAAGAGAGAGAGAGAGAGGCTGCCACCCCACTGCTCCGTCGCCGCCCCTGCTAGTCGACCGCTGCCACCGGAGCCGCCACTGGTATCGCCTGCACTGTTGCTGCACTATTGCTGCTGTGTGCACTGTGGTTGCAGTTGTTGCTCTCGGTGCTGCTGCTGGCTATTGCTGTTGTGGCTGGACGTTGCGGCTGCCACCGCGGGTCGCCGGACACCACCGCCGGTTGATCCCTCTCCCCTCTTTCCTTCCTATTTTACCCTTTCCTCATGTTTTAATTCTTGTTTTTAATTTGATTAAATCTCGAATGTTTTACAATCTAATTGTTTGTATTATGTTTTGGGCATGATTTTCTATGAATTGTTAGTGCAATTAGTTGGTGTTGATAATTTCAATCAAAGTAAAAATTTTTAGATTTACTAAACTACAAAATTAGGGCTTATAATTGGGGTTTGTGATGTTTTAAGGGCTAAGGATTGATTAATACTTGTTTTGCGATATATAATATTTTTAGAGTTTTATATAAATTTTCAGTTTAATTTTTAGGGATTTATATAAATTTTCAGATTTAATGAAAACAAGATTTTGAGGTTTTGATGATTTTAATTCATGTTTTTGTAAGAATTAAATTGCTTTATGAACTAATATATATGTATACAAGCCTAAACCTTCTCTTTTGCAATTTTGAATAATTTTTAGATTTTATACAAATATTTTTGAAGCTTTTAGTGTTGAAATTATGGAAGTTCACTTTAAAAAATCGTGGTTTAATATATGGTATCACTAGTATGCATACGTTTTTGGAGTTTTTAAAGGCCTTGCGTTAAAGGAAAAGTTTAGATTCGTTAAACGATTTAAAAGTGTCGGATTTCTTAGTTAAAAGCTAAATTTTTCATGATTTTTCAAGCTAGGAATATAGTATAACATTCACTTACTATTAAAGTCGGAGTTCTTGTGATGAATAAAAATTGGAAATTTCTCCTATCCCAGTAACCCTGAGCTTGAATTACCTCAGGTACCCCTGAGCTTATGGTTTATAGGGCTCAGAGCCCTTACTAAAGCCTTTTTCGTCACATGTTCCGTCACTGTTCCCGTTAGTCTCCCATCCATTAACCCTCCAACCACCATCAGCCCCCCTCTCTCTCCTCCAAACCACCATCCAGCCCCCCCCTCTCACTCACACACCACCATCTCTCTCCTTCCCAACCATCACCTCTCTTTCTACTCAGCACCGTCACCCTATCTTTTCTACTCACCACCCCACGCAACCCTCGACCTTTCTACTCCACCACCCCACACCTCCAATGCGATACACCAACATCCAACACCGCCCCGCGACATAAACTGACACAACCGACGAAGCAATAACCTCAAGCCACGACAACAACTAACGAATGCCGACGTGCAGCAATCGAGAGCCACAAAATGCGAGCCCATGGTCGCTTATTTGACTGGTTTTGCTGCAATGTTCCAATTCTCGGCCTTATCTGTTGATTTAATGTTCAAAATTAAGTGTGGGTTAATCGAAAAAATGTTTTGCCGCGCAAATTGAATTGTTTTTTGTTAAATGAAGACGCTTCATAGCAATAGCTATGTGTTCCCCTTCTCTCTAATCTACATATGGAGGTTTTTAAAGAAAGCCGTCTGATTCTAGTTTTTATTTTCAAAAGTTTGTGCTTTATCAGTCTGAGTGGGTTGCGATGTGAATGGTGATCTTGTGGGTTGGTCAGCTACTGCAGAGTTAGCAGCGCGATCGAGAAAAAATGAACTGAACAGACAATAGAAAGAAGAAGACAAACAGAGGGATATACTGATGGCATAACACTTACCTCGTACGAGGGACTCCGCATGATCCTACAGACCACGTGAGCGGCCAAGACGCAAATCGGAAATGCCGTTCGTCAACGCATCCTGAGCTATTAACCCATAAACCATAGCGATACCTACGCTGAATTCCGCACAAACACAGCATCAGACGCACGCTACCCTGAGCTATGTAGACCCAAACCTTCAGAGGTACCTGAAGAAGGTTTCATAAAAAATTGTTGATATGGTTTTTGAGGCTGATAAGCTTCTTACGTATGCCCTGTACAATTTATTGTGGCTCATAGTCATATTATTCGATTTTGTAAGAATGATTAGGAGAGACCTCGTAGAGTCGATATTCTGAGTATTGGATTGACCTTTTTATTCAATGCGCCAAGTACTAACTACGCGAAATCCTTTGAGGTATATGTAATGTATCCTTGATGTGATATGTTTCCCTTTGAATGTTTTAGGAGTCCGACGAATAAGTCCATCTATTTGTTATGGTATCTATAATTGTGAATCAACTGTGCGCATATGTGAGATTGTCTGTTCATAGTTTATTGAACGTGGTTGATATTATCTATGCTATAATAAGTGCGTTGGCTGTTGATGGTTTAAGTGTGATCAAGTATAACTGCTTCATGATTGTTTTAAATATAAGATAATAACGTGCGGGCAAGTGTAACTTACCCCATGCGGTATTTATTACTCGCCTCAAATATCCATGAATGATGTGTAATCGAATAAAGAATGTATATCGAATCTATGACGAGATTAGTTGGCTTGGGTCCAACAGGTTTATTTTAAAAAGAACACATTTTAGAGTTAAAAAAGAAAATTTCCTATGGAATTTGTTCGTGTTTGTGAGTCATGTGAGTGTGGTATATAATGGTCAAATAGAATTATGAATGAGGCAAATAAAACTCTGATTGTGCAGTCCTAGCGAGTATCTTGACAAATACAGGGTTGGGGTTGCCATTTATTCGCTCCTTCCTAGGCCGTTCCCTGAATCAACCGCTCTCTTATATTAAAATTAAAAAACGGATATTTATCAAAATGCGTTGTTGAAGATCTCATCAACTAGGTGATAGTCGGCGCCCGTTCCTACTGTTTATTACAACATTGATCCTTTCACGGGAGCTGGGAATAATTGTGCACCCTAGTGTGATCTGACTTGACGTGCAACCTAGTGTCTGGGATTAAACCTGTGCACCTCGTGCGGGATTTGGACAACCTCTGTCTATTGCTCATAATTATTCTAAATAGTATAATATATGAGTCATATATATGGCAGCGATGTAAAATTAATTTGCTGTACAATCTTAGGTTAATTTAAGAGCTGTGATATTTTGGCAGTATTTGTATTGAGCAGCTATATGTCATAATAGTCGATATTGCTATGCGTTTGGGACTTGTGTACGTGATCTCAGGTGTTCCGTGGTAATAAATAACACACACACACACAGATTAAATAATACATATATATAGATATATACTACACGACCATAAGGTCATACAATCTACATAAAGGAATAATGTACCAGTTTATGAGAGGATCTAACACAGAAATATATATTATAACTGATATTACAAGTTAAAAAATTAATAGACATCAGCTTAGAACTAGTTAGTGATGCATATGTATAACTGTAATAATTTAATACGACCAACATCAACAATTTCAATCTATAAGAGACTAACAACACATGTAAATATCTATTCACTTGGAAATCTATGGCTAGCGACCTTTTCTACCAGAATATAACAATTCAGAAATGACATAGCCATATGAATGATTGGAAGAGCGAGAGTCAAACACAAGAGAACCTCGAAAAATAATTTAATCCTATAGACTCGATACTATACAAACAACAAAGTATTAACGATGATATGCTTTGAAAAGATATACCGTTATCGCGCGAAAGACGGCTCCCCCTTGCATCTTTCCAACCTTGCAAATGCATTTCTTATATGAACCATTAGATTTAACACTTTGTTGAACTGATTTTCTACCTGATTGTTCCCCCCTCAAGTTATTATTTTAGCCTAAACTAAACTGTTGGTGACATCCATATGTTCTCCGCATATTTCATTTAATATTTCACAGGTAAAGGCTCGGGAATTATTGGAGTGTTACAAAGTGGGTATCAGGTTAAAGCTAGAAAATTTCCTTTCAATTCTTTTACAAACCCCATTTATTTCATATTGCTCTTCTGGAAAACAACAGAGATAAAATATTACCTCTCAACCAAAATATAATTTTCTCCTTCTTCAACAATTCGGTGAGATCATGGTATTAGGAAGGAACGTTTTATGTTTCGATTTCCACACTTTTTGCTGTTGAAAATAATTAGTCTCATGTCTGTTACTGCGTAAATCTTTCACTCGTTGTATGGACATCTCGACATCCAATCCCTTCTTGCTTTCTTTTGAAGTTTGACATAATGCTCATCCTACTCAACTCTCCTGTTACAAAACATTGTACACCAACTATAAAAAACTTCTTCCAAGTCCGAACGAAACGGAAAACTACACTCCTGCCCTTAATTAAACAGGGACAAACTCACGCAACAACAAACATCATGCTTTGTCAGCCTTGCTAATCTTGTTTTTGAATAAACACAAAACACTGAGTTCGTCCGAATCAAAAATAATACATATATAATAGAAAACCAAATATGAACACATATATCTAATATACAAAATTAATAACTGTAACTTACTATATATCTATATCGCTTCAATATAATATCAAATACTCTCTCTCTTC